>PVJO010026501.1:0-20852 GCA_004026905.1 Hystrix cristata
ATGATCTCAAATGAAGTATGCTATTTAATACATTCATATTTAAAGAATAAAAATGAAGTTTTCAAAAGTAATATAAGTATTTCAGAATAAATCTCAGTTGATGCTTCTAGTACTCATTGTGTTAGATGTTGTCCATATTTTTCATTTTTATAAGTAATTATTATATGATCATGTACAGGCACAAAATAACCATGATGAATGTGATCATTATATATACAGTGTACCAATACATGTTCTTGGTTTAAAAAAATAAATAAATAAATAAAGTTTTAAAAATAAAAGAACTAAAAATAAATAAATATTTACTACACGTGCAAGACCCTACAAATATTATGTGCACTTTAGGAAAATAATAATATTCTTAAAAAACATAGAAACTTAAAGAATACAATGTTACAACAGAAGAAATATCACAATTTCAATATAGGCTTTACTGAAGAGGCGACCTAAATGAATTTAGATTGTGGGCAAGATTTATAAATGGAACAAGGAAGGTGTTGTTGAGGATATTGTGGATAGTGCACCTAAACATAGAAATAAATAAATATTACGCACATTTTTCAAGACTTCAGTACTCTGCCTAAGTCCCCAGTTTTGAGAATGAGAATCAGTACTTTCACTTTCGGAGAAAGATAGAGAGTAATTAAGCAACAAATTCATGGTCATGTATCTAAAATAACTTAAATTTAGATAAAGAACTTCTAGTCCAATTTTCTGTAGAATTTTTATCATAATATGTGTTAGACTTTGCCAAATGCTTTTTCTGCATTTATTGAGAATATTATGTGATTTTTGCCCTTGGTTCTCTTAATGTGGAGTATTACATTTATTGATTTGCACTCCCCGAACCATCGCTATAATCCTTTTGAAGATTTGCTGCACTCTGTTTGGTAGTATGATAGTGAGGATTTTCGTATCTATGTTTATTAAGGAAATTGGCCTGTAGTTCTCTTTTTTGGTTGGATCCTTCTCTGGTTCTGGTATCAGGGCAATGCTTGCTTCTAGAAATGACTTGGGAGTATTATTTCCATTTCAATTTAATTTAGGAAGAATTAATCTAACGAAGGAAGTGAAATACCTTTACCTGGAAAGCTATAGTACTCAGAAAAGGAGCTCAAAGAAGATATCAAGAAATGGAAAGACATCTCCCATTCTTGGACAGAAAGAACCAATATAGTGAAAATGGTCACATTTCCAAAACTGTTATACAGATTAAACGTGACCCAATCAAAACACCAATAGCACACCTCACAGAACTAGAGAAAACAATCCTAAAATTCATAAGGAACTAGAAGAGAACCAAAAAAGCAAAAACAATTCTGGGCAACAAAGGCAAGGCAGGGGGCATCATGTTCAACAACACTGGTCATTTGAGAAGTGCAACTTCCCAATTTGAAGTTATAGTATAAAACAATCATGATAAAAAAAAAAAAGAAGGAGAAAAAACAAAAAAGAAAGAAAAAATTAGACCTGACTATCAGTGGAACAGAGTAGAAGATTCAGCAACAATTCCAAGCACACTCAGCTACCCTGTCTTTGATAACGGGGCCAAACACCTTTACTTGAAGAAAGATCACCTCTTTAATAAATGGTGCTAGGAAAACTGGCTTTCCACATGCTGAAGACTGCACTTAGATCCATATTTCTCATCATGCAATAAACTAAAATTGAAATGAATCAAAGATCTAAATATAAAAACAGAAACACTTAATCAGCTGGAAGACAGAATAGGTAAAACTTTTGAAAGCATAGGTTTAGGCACAGACTGTCGGAACAAAACCCTGATTGCTCAGGAAATTTTCCAAAGAATCAATAACTGAGATCACAGCAAATTAAAAAGGTTTTGTACAGCAAAAGAAACCACCAGCAGAGTGAAAAGATGACCCAGAGAATGGGAAAAAAATTTGACCAGCTATTTGTTATTAGTCCTCAGTTGAAGGACTAATATCTAGAATATATAAAGAACTCAAAAAACAAAAAATCAGATCTTACCTAAATTCAAAGACCCAGTCCATAAATGGGCATCCAAAATGAATAGACACTTCTCAGATGAAAGTACAAATAGTAAATAAATATATGAAAAAATGTTCAACATCACTGGTCATTTGAGAAGTGCAAATTAAAACAACATTGAGATTCCATCTCATTCCAGAAAGAAGGCCAACATCAAGATATCAACCAATAATAAATGCTGGTGAGGCTGTGGGGAAAAAGGAACATTTCCTCATTGTGGTTGGGAGTGTAAACTGGTATAAAACCACTATAAAAATAAGCATGGCGAGTCATCAAAAAACTAAAACTAGAGGTTCCATTTGACCAGCTATTCGCTTTCTAGGTATCTTCCCAAAAGAGTTGAAAGCATCATACCACAGCAATACATGAACACCCATGTTTCTAGCAGCACAATTTATAATAGCTAAATCTTGGAAACAGCCCATGTGCCCATCAACAGATGAATGGATAAAGAAAATGTAGTATTTATATAGTGGAATATTTATCTGCCATAAAGAAGGTTAAACTTGAGTCATTTGTAGGTAAATGGATGCACCGCTAGACCATAATGTTAACTGAAATAAATCAGACACACAAGTTTAAATATCACATTGTTTCTCTTGTGTGAGAAAACCTAAGGATAAACAAGGAGCAAAATGGAGGATAGATATTGGGAAGTAGCAAGAACATGTTCACATGGGAAGGGGAACAAGGGAGGGGAAAAGGGGAAGGGAAGGATGGGAAAACGTTAAAAAAAAGAATGAAAGGAAAAAAGGAAACAAAGCTCTTATAAATGGGGAGGGGAAGAAGAGTTGAAAGGAGGGGAGGGGAATGGGAAGAAAAGAAGAATTAAAATGTATTACGTACAGGTACAAATACCCTGTGATGAATGTGAGCACTATGTGTAGCAAATATGTACTAATAAAAAAATAAACAAACAAACAAAAAAACCCCAATGTTCTTGCAGATAATTAGGTATTTATTGGAATGTTAAGTATTTTTATGATTTCCCTTAGAGGTTGGGTAATATTTGGAGGAAATCTGTAAGAATTCTGGGTTTATGAATAAACAAGTCCATATGATTTTTTTTAGTCCATATGGTTTTTAAAATTAAAAAGATAACAAAACCATAGTAACAATCAGGACTGCTTTGTACCTGCAATTTGGGAGCACCATTGAAATTCTTACCCTTCTGCAACAGGAGAACACGGAAAGTATGTAATCTGACACCTCCATTTTGTAGTTGATAAAGCAAGTCAGAAAATAATTGCATGATCCTGTTACATAACATAAGGTCACATGGTGCATAATTTATGTTCATTAATATCAGCATTCTTTTCTGCAATATTCACTGTTTTAAAATCCTTTAATATTGTGGTGATGTCAAACCAAACATCTAATGATAAAAGTCATGTAAAATGGTTGAATAGTTGAAGATTTATAGTATCTTGTATATATGTACATGTGTTCCAACAAGAAACTTTGGGCAAAATATGATACTAGAAATCTATTCGAAGAATATTGTAATTGCTATAATTAGTCATTATAATTTATAGATTCTACACTAAATCTTATTCCTAGAATTTAGTTAGAAGAGATTGAATTATGTTGTTATGATATATAAATAACCTGGAATTTCTATGACATATCAATATCCATGTAACTTTCTTTTAGTAAAGTCAGTATTCTAAATAATGCATTAAAACTTAAAATATTAAACATCAAGAAATTCATTGAAAAAGCAAAACAGTTTTTTCAAGACAAATTTTCCAAAATCTATTCATATAATACTGATTTTGACCTTCAGCTTACATTTGAAACATTTGTATTTGATTAGTAAGAGCAGATTGTACCTGACATTAAATGTATTAAAACATTAAATATAAAATAAAGAATTTCAAGTAAGATATTTTGGTATTTTCTGTTCAAACTTTAAGCAAAGAAAGCTATATGCTCACTTTGTGTTTCTGAATTGACACCTATAAAAAGGCACAACCAGAAAGCTATAAAACTTGCCTTTCACTTTGTGTATGTGCTTCTTGTTTCTGTTGTGTAGTAGCAGCCACTATGTGCATATTATACTTTCATTAATATCAGGCGACCTCACAGAGCTCCTTATAGTGGTGAAAAATGAATTTTCATTGAGAAGTGTCAAAAGACTATAATCTCTATAAGACTTTAATATGACTTGCAAAAATCTATAACATACAGAAATTTTGAATAATAGTTTTCCACACTGTGGAACATATTTAAAGATCATTTTTGAGGTTTGTTTTTAATTAGTATATTGTATGGCCTTCTAACTGTAAATAACAATTATAACATTGAAATAATAATGCTGCTATGTCAGAAATAGTATTTTAGTTTTGCACAGCGATGTAAAATTTTTTGACAGAAAGGTGGGGGAAGACTATATAATTTAAATAATTTGGAGGTGGAAAATGGCTATCAATAACAATGCCAAGATAACAGAAGTTAAGTGGGACTGTGCCAGAAAAAATGAATTTCATTTCTTTTTTTATACAGATGATTCAGGAGTTCAAATGAATTGATATGATTTATTGTATGGGATGTAATGCATTAGTTGTATGGTGCAGAAATAAAACCTAGTTTTCTGACCCACATTTGAGTTGCTGGAAAATTATTTGTAGGCATATTGAAATGCAAGGCAAGAAATATGTCATATCAAAGAATTTCCAAAATATTATTAATCTACTAAAAATCACATTATTCTTAATGTAAAGAACTATTCTTGTTAATATCACAAGGGAAAGTACAGGCCTTTCCTGTTCCATATGGTTTATTTATTTTTTTTATGCAAACATTTTTATTACCATGGTTTATTTAAATGGCATAAGTTCTCTGAAAAAAAAAAGTTCAAATTTTCATTACCAAAGTATAATGTGTGAGTAATACATAACTTTCAAACTTTTCTACTAGTTCTTCAGTCTGCAAATTATAACAGATGCACATCATAATTTGTGATGGATTGTGACACTTTATTCATGTCTATCAGCAATTAGTCTTTGTGCATCGCTTATGTAATTCTTGTGCAGAGAACCGAACGTGCAGTTGTGTTGTTCCTCATCTCTCAGTGATAAATCCAATTCAAGTTTTATAACAGTTTATAAGCAAAAGAGGAAACTTGCCAATAAAAATAGTGTGAAAATAATCAAAATAATGCTGTAATTTAAATTTGAATAGAAGGAATCGTCATAACAAAGACACATGATCATGGGACCATTCAGTGTCACCATTCAAGAGACTGGAGAGAGATGTGCAGCCAGTGAAATATAATAAATTTAAAATTATCAGTATAAGTGAGGCAAGTGTTCCTGATGAAATTATGATGTCCTAGAGGAAATGACACCAATAAAAACCTTTGCATTAAAGTTATCATTCGGAAGTACTTCATGACATTGAAATCACAAAGGATAAAATGTGGAAAGCTGATCCAAGCTTAGAAAAAATAAGACAAATTTCCAAATCAAAGAAAGGTGAACAATTTTCAAATTACTCTTAGTATGTTTTCACAAATAATATAATTTTCAGGGTTTCTAATATTTTGAAATGCAGTATATGAAATATTAGTTTTATTTTTTCCTATTTTCCTATGTATTTTTAATTGACTGCAAAATCTTTTTTAAAATTTTTGACAAAAATTTTTAAGTCATGAAACAATCACAATTTCCCCTTCAGTCATTAGGACTCCCTTGCATGTTTTATGGATTATAGAATTATGAAAGGTTTGCAGTTTAAGGTATGAGAGGAGGTAAACTCTTTCGTTCCTCTGAGTCCAGAGTCCCATCAGATTTTATCTTTAGGAATTTTATTCAATAGGTTTAGGTTGATATAAATGATCCCAGAAACTCATAACTTTCTTTTTCTTTTCCTTTCTTTTTAATCAGTCTCACGTTAAATGATTCATGTATTATCTGATTTGGGTTAGCAGTTTCACAAACCCACAGTTTCTTCATAAGAGTTCTGGAAATCCATATGCAGCCTATTCATTCTGCATTAGGATAGTGACTGTCATGGGAACAAGAGAAAAAAAAAAAATTCTCTGTAATCCTGACCTGTTACCCACTGAAGGTGAAGACTTGCATTTTCCCCATCCTTCTTTGCCAACAATGTACAAAATATGTCCTTCCCTTATCTCATCTCTTCTTGCAATGACCAGGGTTACCTAACAGGAGGGGAGACACCAGGATGTCTATAAGCATGAAAACAGCCAATAATCCATATTATATACAGGAAGGAAATGTCCTAGAATGTGAGGAAGTCTCAAAAATAGCCTATCAGGACATGATGAAAAACAATCTGTTCCCAGCCTACCCACGTGGTGCTGTGCAAGAGCTGGTCCGTTCTTTTATACATAGGCTCATCTGATCTCCGCCAGGGCTATGCCTCCAGCCTTTCTTCCCCTCAAACTGAAATCCATTCCACGGCTTTTCTTCCTTTTCGATTAAAGCATTTGGTTGTAAAGTGGTGCTGTTAGCTCAGTTTAATTTCCATTATCATTCAAGCATGGTCCCATGTGCATTCTGTATAAGTACAATCTCGAAGTAAACGGAAAACTGTGCTTGTCAGAGTTCTTTCTGTTCTCTCCATGAGCTTTCTTGAAAACCTAATATTTTAGTATTTTTTTTTCTAAAAATCTTCCAGAAATGGATCAAAATAAAGCAATTTAACTGTGCACAAGACTTAAAATAACCATAGTTAAAGATCACGGTCGTTCACAAAGACAAAAATTTTGCTTATTTCTGTAGAATGCAGCAATTTTATTTTTAGAATTACTACTAATAAAATCCCAAGACAAAAAAAAAAAATCCCAAGACAAACTAGATTGCTAGTAATTGCATACATTTTTACAACATGTATTAATAATGCATGTACACATATATGAGACTAGTATGTGTCATTTTGGACTTTCAGGGTCCAAAGTAAAAGTAAAGGTCCACAGTAAAAGATGTAATTTTAAAATTTGACTTTTATAATTTTGCTAAAAATAACACTAATATTGACACTTTATCTAGCATGATATTGATTATCTATTTAATTAAAATCAAAATAAAATACCTTAAAAACAAATATGGAAGGTTATACAGTTTTAGCAAAAACTTAGCTTTGGGACTATCGTATAGATTCAGTTTTCTTAAGTAATAAAGACCTAGAAAAAAACGAAGTACAAAAAAATTGTGTTGATAAAATACAGAATCATTTTTTCCTATACTACTTACCTAAAAAGCGAAGAAAAATCTTTCATTATTCTCTGAGAAGAGTAAATTATTAATTCAGGAAGACATCCTTATTTTAACACGGGAGCTACATTTTAGTTTTGCATTACTGTACATTTGATTTAAAAGCTTATTTTAAAAAACATTCTACAAATTTCCTTTTAATTTAACCTAATTTTATTTCACCTTAAATTTCTTTTATGAGATTCTTCTATAAACTTTTTATATATTGTGTGTGCGTCTCTGTATGTGTGCGCGTGTGCACAAGCATATGTACTTTTATGGAGTGAAAGCAGGGCCTTATGCATGCAACACAAGCACTCTATCACTAAACTACAGCCTCAAACCAACACCGCTTTTATAACTTGCCTCCATCTTCTCCTGCTTAAACCTTCATCTTTGTTTTGTACTTTTCCTTTTTCTTCAATATTGGCATTTCTAACTTAGGGGGAAAAAACAAACAAACAAACAAAAAAACTTGGTCCTTTTTCCTTGTTTATTTTGACCACAGAAGATTCTCACTCAAATAAATAAAAATGACTCTCTTTTTAACTTCCTTTACCAAAATATATCCTCATACTTATAATTTTCTTATAAAATCCATCTCATTACTAAAAAGGGTGTCTTTTTCTGTCCAGTGACAATGTCAGAGGGGAGTCTGGGGTTCAGTATCAACAGCACAAACGTATTCATTGGCCAAAGTGTGAAGAAATGGAAATTCAGTTTTTGAATCAAGCTTTCAATCTGTTAGGGATGGAGAAATCATAAGTATAAAGAAAAAAGTGAGAGGCCATGATAGGGTCATAAAGAGGGGAATATTCATGTCTTGGAATAGGTGGAAATTTTCTAGGAATCTGAGTGCCACTTCTTGCTCCTTTTACTATTGTTTCTGACAACTTTTGAGGCAATTATGAACTGTCACAGTGCTGAAGAGTGTGTCATTTAGCATGCAGATGGGATTATGAAAATGGGGCTTGGGGTCTATTAGCGGTCATTTATATGGTGATCTTGAATCTAGCTAGTTTCAATTACCTGGTCACAAAGGACTCTTGGCCTGTGAAGATCTTGTCCTTAACAATAAACAGATTGAGGGGTTGTGAGGAGTTCGTCCAGAAACAAGCTAGCCTTCCTGAGGTGGTTCCCTGCTGAACATTTGCACAGTGAATTGTCCCTAGACAGGGCTCAGGAGTTCGCCCAAAGAGAGAGACGGAAACGTCGACTTGGTCCCCTCCGCACAGAGCAGGTTTGCTGACTTCTCCCACAGCAGATCACTTCAGCACACATCAGTGAGAGGCATACGCAATTTATTAAGAAGAATTAAAGAAATGCAGGCTCAGAAGGGCGTGT
The DNA here is from genome assembly GCA_004026905.1 of Hystrix cristata. Lineage (NCBI taxonomy): Eukaryota > Metazoa > Chordata > Mammalia > Rodentia > Hystricidae > Hystrix > Hystrix cristata. The sequence continues at coordinate 8,577 of PVJO010026501.1, forward strand.
GGGCTCTAGAAGGGTGAGATATATATCATGGTCTGGGGTTGCGAGTGTTCACATGATCTGGAGGTGCCCTGAAAACGGTGATCTAGGACGTGTACTCCTAGAGTCTGTCAGAGTTACCATTAGGGGGCTTGTCAGAATAAAAGCCTTTTGCCTAATGGAGTTTAGAGATATGGGGCCCAATTAATAGTGTTTCCTTGAAGGTAGAAGTCTGTGAAATTTGTGCTTCTGTATTATCAGGAGAGAAGCACAGGCCCAGTGTAAAGGGGAAAGGCAAAGTCCTGTTTTCCAGGCTTATTTTATCTTTGTAAGGTACATAGAAGGGGAAAAGAAGGCATTGTAACTACTCTGATTATGTCCTGAAGCTGCAATTTTCTTAAAAGCACAGGTTTAAAATCATGATTTTCCTCGTCTTGCTCTTTTTAAATGTATCTTTATTCCTTCTCTCTTACCTCAGTATATGGCTGTTGGGTACTCATCATCTAAGCAAAACATATAAAATTAAGTAAATGGGTGTTTTGTTTGATTAGAAAACATAGCTTCTTCTCATTAAACAATCAATATTAACCTTGTCTTACTTAAGATTTTCAAAAATCATTTACACTTGAGTTTACTTTATTTATGGGCACTTATTTCTAAGTCAATTTTAATGATGTAGAATAGACAAATATAAACACATATATAGATATAAATATACATATAGACATACAATCTACACGTATATACATATATACAAAAAATACAAACAAAAAACTTGCATAGCCTTTCTTTTAGGTCCTTCATTTGATAGCTTTGTTTATATTATCAATTTTTTGATTTATTGTCTTACTGTTCCGAGAGATCTTGCTAAACTGGCAACACTAAATGTGTATTTATGAGTCTACACTCTGCTGAAACAAGGTAGGAAATTTGCATTTTAAAGAACCATAACACTAAGTAAGATCTAAACAATACAATTTGCTGAGGAGAAGAAGGGGATACATAAAGGCCCAGTTAAGTTAAAGCGGTAAAGGATTAGTGGTAAAAAATAGATTTCCTTTTTTTTTAAATTTTTGTAAGAGTTGTCTAAGAGAGACAAATTTACAAATCTGTGCCCATTAAAGTATATTACAGTATAACTTTCATTTACAGAGAGTCTTAAAATAGCCAACCAAAATTTCATTGCCATACTTTGAAGACCGATTCCACTGATAGACTTCAGTCCTTCTAGGGTAGCTTGCTTCTTAATTATACTACTGATTGTGGGGCCTAACTTTTTAACAAACAGAGCAAAGAGTATATTTTTATGCCTGCTAGACCTAAAGTAGTATTTGAAAAAGCCTCTTTAGAACTTTCAAATATTTTCTTTTCTTGTTTTCAGGTGTATCTAATTTGTGGCCCACAAGTTGCTCGACCTCTTTTTTTTAAATGTTATTGTACAATATATTAAAATTGAGAACTTGTTACATGCATTAAGCATATTATATATTTGATGTGTGACTCATTCACTTGATACTAGGCAAGACCAGTAAGTTGAATAAGCATGTGTTAAGATTTGAATCTTAAGTGTCCCCTGAAATCCTCATGTGTTCACAGATGGGGCTTTTGGAAGGTGATTGGCTCACGGGAGTGCTATACGCATCAGTAGATGAATCTGTAACAGACTACACAGTGAGAACGTGGGGCCTGGTCAGAAGAGGCAGGTTGCTGAGAGTATGACCCACAAGAGAGTATCTCTCTCCCTGGCTCCTTCCTTCTCTCTCTGCTTCCTGGCTGCCATACACTGAGCATCTTTTCCTTCGCCATACACTCAGCCATACTACTTCTGCCTTGGAGTCAGCTGGCCATGGACTGTAAATATAAGCCCAAATAAACCTGACCTCCTTTAAGGTGTGGATATCAGGTATTGTGTCTAAGTGACTGAGAAAGTAACTAAGACACCATGTAACTTATTATGGGTTGCAGTCATTTTCCAAAGAGTATCTTGCATGAAAGCGATTTTAGAATACATACATTGTTGGAGAAGTCTAAATCTTGCTTTAGTTGTGATTGCTTTATTGGTCCTGATTGCTCTGCTAGCTATCAGTTTATAAATATTTATTAGAAGCTCTGAACACATAGATTTCCATCTCTCAAAATGGGAAAGGGCAGACAACTGTAATGACACATAAAGGCCATTCCTTTGGGACCATCCCTCTTTGTTCTTGGTTTTGGCCTTCTGCATGGTTGTTTCCTCTCCTTTATCCTTTTAGGTCCCCTTCCTTCTTCCTAGCATAAGAAGGCTGACCTAAATGGCTATGACATTGTCCACCAAACATTTCTGATGTATAGAATCCAGAACATTTGGTGTCCTTTGTAATACTTATGAGTCTTTAGTTGTATGTGTCAAGTACACCAGTTAGAATCAGGAGATTGAGTTCCACCACAATATTGTGGTCACAGGAGAATAAAGGAGACACAAGTCCTAGATAATGAAGACTCCACTCAGTGTGCAGTGTCCCTGTTCTGCTTCTCCATTCCCTGCCTATAAAAGCTTTTGTGGCTTTGAGTCCTAAAAGATGTTGTTCTTTAGACCTGACCCTTAAGTAAACTTGATTCCTCTCTACGAGCTCCTCTTTCCCAAGGCTTCGCTCTTGAGTGGTCAACCTTAACGTGACAACCACGACACCCAGGAGTGCTTGCTGTGATGAAAGCAGTCAGACAGAGGAGAGGGGACGAGGAGATGGGGTCACAGAGCAGCAGCGGAACCGCAGATGAAGAAACAGCTCTGAAAAATGTTTTAGTTCAGAGATGGTCTCGATTAATTTTTAGTTTACTCTTTGGAGGGAAGTAACTATTTTCCTGAGTTGTATACTTAGAAGTTTCTGTATATTATTGAAAGACAGCCTCTCACTCTTTATTTGGTTTACAACTGAATTTTTCCCTCTTGCATATGTAAATATACTAGTTTTAGAAATTCAGAAGTTCCTCATTTTAGTCCTTGGAGTTTAAGGCCATCTTAGTCATATTAGACTATTTTCCTAGGTACAGAAAGGATGTGGACCATAGTGTTACACAGAAAGCCAGCCACAGTACTAGATAGAGGCTGTCAGTCAGAAAAGGGGTGCTCAGTGTGCTGTGTGGTGAGATGTCATGTGCACCACCCAGATGAATTAAGAGTTCCCAAAATGTTCCTTTGGTAGAAATCTCTCTGAGACCTCTGCACCTACTAGACCAATGTCCTTCCCTTTCCACAAAGCCTCGAGTTGTCTAGAGAACCCTTTAGAATTAGGAGGAGCAATGTCTTATCTTCAGAGACCATCTAGGTCAGAGCCACTGAGGTACTATGTCATGCCTCATATTTCCTTTTGGATAAAGAATGTTGTGAACTGAATTTTGTGACGTGTTAATTCTTTGTTCACATCAATGAAAAGAATAGTAGATGGATTTGTAATATTTTGGTTTGGGTCTAAAATTATTTAGTAATGTTAAAAATCAGATTATAAAACAATATGTAGATTATATTATTCAAGAGATTAATCATAGAATAAAGAATGAAAATTTTCATATGAAAATAATTATTATGTATATATCAGTGGTATTTTAGGAAATAATTATCTGAAATTTGTTGTTTACTTATTATAAAATTACCTAATTTAAAGTTATTTTTAAAAGGCTTTTGTACCAGGGGTTCTGGTACATGCCTGTAATTCCAATTTTGGGAGGCTGAGGCAGGAGGATTGAAAGTTCAAGGCCAGCAAGAGCTATATAGCAAGACCCTGTGTCAAGACATCAAAAGAAAAGGAAATGGTACTATTTTGTTATTTAATTTTTTTATTTTAAACAAGAAAAACATTGTAAGTATTTTCATTAATATTTTACAATATAATTTAATTTCATCTGGGCTAAACAGTTGTTTGCAATGTTTAATTCATTCATTGGAGGAAGTAGAAAGGGAGAGAGAATGCCAGCTCCTGACACACAGGGACAAGTTAAAAGTGGCGTCTACTAGGTTATGAAACCGTGTGTTTGGAAATAAAAACACAAAAATGTAACACTGAACTACTGTTTTCTACTTTTCTTCTAAGAAGGGAGAAGTTTTATTCTCCTGAACTTCCATGTAGTATATTTTGTTAGGATTTTAGAAGCAAGATATTAGAATATACAAGTACAGGTACAAATCCCATAGGATGGATGTGATCATTATGTAAATCTAAAATGTACCACTAAAATTAAAATAATTAGTCTTTAAGTGAGAATTTCATCATCTTTAACGCTAGTACTTTTATATGTTGGAAGAACTTCTGCTACTATATTTAAGTTGAATGACACATTATTTTATTGTACAGTATCATTGTATTTGCCTATTTTCAAGGTTTCTCATAAGCCCTTTTTCTCATCAAAATCGCATTCGCATCTCCAGAATTTGAACTTCTATGTTTTATTGAATGTCTCTCTGTTCTTTTCCATATTATCCCTGATTTTGCCATCTTTTACATTGCTTTGACTTTATCTATGTCTAGAATTCCAGTTTATCCTTTCGAATTCTATTTAAATGCAACCTCCCCTAAGAACAGTTCAGTTCAGCTGTTTCACAGCTTCATAGTCTACATGCTTTTATAAAGCAATTTCCATATTTCATTGTCAATACATATTTGCATGCCTGTCTCTACGTATACCAGGAGTTCTCTGAAAATAAAAAAAAAATAGCTTGCTGTCTTTTTCTCTCTGGCAAATTGTACAGAGACTGATACATGATAGATTTAATAACATTCTTGAAATATAACTGTCAAATTTGTAATGAAACTTCTTTACAAAGCTTACTCTTTGACTCATCAAAATTTATGTAGCAGACTTTTCCAAATTAAATTATTTAATTCTGCTAATCATTGCTAATGTAATAGATTTCCAATTCACATTTCCATAAAGTTTCTATTTATTTATGTATTTATATTTTGAAGTATTGGTGATTGAACTCATATCCTTCAAAGGGAGCTACATCCCAACCCTTTTTAAGTCATTTTTTTTTTAAATTTCAAGACAAGTTCTCACTGATTTGTGTGTGTTGCACACAAACTTGTGATCTTCCTGCCTCATCCTCTCAGAGTGCTGCCATTCAGGCATGACCTCTGATGCCTGGCTGTGTTTTTATTATTATACATAAGATTTTTATTGACCTAATTAATTGTTATTCTTTCCTAAACCAGAATCTATTCATTTTATACAAAACGGCATTAAATAAAACTACTTAGATTGTTACTAGAAAAATGTAGGATGTGGAGTAACAAAAAGTGTCTGTTTTTCCAAATTTATAGAGGTTATTTGTTCTCCAAAGCAGTGCATAAGTATCGATACCTAGACAGTCAGTAAGAATGATGAGAGAAAAGAGATGGAGATAGTTCTCAATGAAAATACAACTCTATACTTCAGTAATTTGTCATGTATAAGTACATCAGCAACTAACCTAAGAACTTATTTTTCTGGTATCCTTGTCTTTTTCATCTATGTTATGTCTGTGGAAGAAGAAGAGTCATGTATATCTTGTTTAGAAGGCCCATCCAGGAGCCGTGATAACCTTGCAGAAGGTCGTGCCACCTTGCGTCCCTAAGTAGAGAGTTTTCAGTAGTTTAATCAGAAATTTAAAAGACAATTGTCAAGTTTTAAAGAGCAAAATAAATGTTACAGATGATAGGAGCTCTTACATGTAATACATCTTATTGTCTATATAACTGAATGCATTGAAATAATTGTGATCAAAACTATGATATTTAGGTCTAAAATGGAAAATCCTATTTCAATCGGTCTGTTTTCAGGAAGTTCTATATCTTTACTGTTTCTCAGAAATTCAATGTGTTCAAGAATCTGAGATGAAAAAGGAAAAAAAAAATAGACCATATTATGAATACATATTCTCCAGTGAATAATGACATAATTTTTCTTATAAATTTTTAAACCTTTCTGTTTTCACAATGCATGCATGAGAATCTTGGTTTTTGAAAATGATAGTATGGGAAAGTTGTCATTCTTTCTTTATTTCTCCTAAAGTGTGGAGGTGGCTAGAAAGATTAATTTAGGAAAGGACTTCCTGGTGTTCCAACCAACTTACTCCCTACAGCAGTTAGTCACTTTCTGTAAGCACCTCTTTTCTTTGAAGCCCTATTGTCTGCATCACTTAAAATAGGGTGTATTTTATGAAATATCTAAACACTGGTTGACCTCCTTCTGCTGAATTACTGTCACTACCCAAAATTCTTCAACTGAGACAGAAAGGTCAAGCATAGAAATGGATCTAAAGTATTTGAAAGCCTCTATATTCCATTGTTCAGTGCTTTCAATTTTTTCCAGTAGCAAAAATCCTTCTATAAAAAGAAAAAAAAAAATAGAAGTCAAATATAGAAAAGTGTAGAAATGGATCATGTCTGTTTGAAGGAGTGGGATTTCTGCCTTCCCTTTTAGCATCTTCTAATGCCACCTCTCAGGCATGTTCTCAGCATCTCCTAGTCCTTATCTCTTGCGGTTTGAAAACTAGAACACTGTAAAAAGATTGGGTGAGGTAGCAGCACATGGAAGGTAAAATAACTACAGGCAGATCTGTTTGATTTTTTCTTTTTTTCCAATACTTAAAAAAAATGTATTCACGAAGCCTCATATTTGCCTAAGCACTGAAGGTACTTATTTTAGCAATTTCTAACAAGTTTCAGTCTTTCTTTTTATAAGACATTATTTCCTCCCAATTATCTTTTCTGTGACTTTATTCTATCCTAGCTAAAGCTAATAAGAGTATGTTAGTCAGTTTTCCATCACTGTAACTAATACCTGATATAAATAAACATATAAGGAAAGAAGGTTCACTTTGGCTCACATTTTTGGAGGTTTCAGTCCACTATCATTGTCTCATTCCTTTTGGGCCTGTAGCGATAGAACACATCATGGTGGGCATGTGTGGCTGAGGAAACTACTTGCTTTGTGGAAGTCTATGAGCAAATGGGAAGACCAGGGACCAGAGTCCCAGTATTTATTTTAAGGGCATCCCCCAAATGACTGGTCTTCCACTCCAGGAGTCGTCACATCTTAAAAGTTTCTACCACATCCCAGCAGTACCACAGTCCAGGGACCAAGAGTTTAACATATGGGTCTTCAGGTGACTCTTATCTAAACTACAGCAGACAGGTTTATGAAAAACTGCCCATAATGTACTAGTGGCAAATTTACTTTCGTTTAATAGAGGTTGTGTTTCTAATTCTAGGTTTACACCTAAAAATTGGTGATTGGGAGAAGATTGACTAACATCACTAATTCTTGGCTTTATCGTGCTTAAAGCAAGAATTCTACTAATTTAGAGATTTAAATTATGTAAAATTTGTCAATCTCTGAACTAGCTTATATGTTTTCTTGATAATATTAATCTTTCCCTATCCTTGAAAGATAGAAAAATTCCGTCTATGACACATTTATCTACTGACATGCCACAAAGAAAGGCATGTACAAACATTTTTCAAAATCCATTTTTTTAAAGAAAGGTTAAATAGCAGGAGCTCTGATCCCATTCATCTTACAAGAAGAAAAGCACCTAAATTATCTGTCTCATCCCTTACCAACAAAAACATGTTAAACTGGCCTCAGTACATAAAAAGCCAGTAATTATTCCATATGTAAACTTTAGAATTAGAACTTCAGGGGCATTTGTAGTTCTTTTAAGCCACTATTCTCTACAGGAAGTTGTTAAGGATACTTTGTGATAGTAAAATAAAAATGATATATTCTTCTTCCCACCATGATAATCGTGGGTTGCCAACTAGTCTTGCTCTCCTTTAAAAACATCTATGACTAGCAAAAGAAATAAATGACATAAAGTTTTCGGGCATTGAACAAGAAACACCACAGGACTATGAATCATGAAGCAAGGATGATACATAATGCACTGAAGTGACTCTAAGAAGACTAGAATAGTACTAGATGGAAACTCTTTCTACAGAAAAGGCCAATACAAGGATTAATGTAACAGATTTCCTGTTTTCTCTTTGAATTTCATTGAAAAGAAATGGATTGTATAAAACCAAATGAAAATAGTTTTATGGTTTAAATATGAAATGTCCCTCATAGATTCTTGTATTGGTTGGCAAAGCAGCCATGCTCAGAGGCAGGGCCCAGGCGGGGACTGGCTCAGAAGGGCACTAACCTCTTCAATGGATTCATCTATTGTTGACGTCATAGCTAAGTGTGGGGGGAGGGGGTGGAGAAAGTAGGCTGCTTGGAAGGCTGTATCTTGTCTTTGGCCCCTTTCTCTCTGGTGGCTCTTTCCCTCTCTCTGCATTTCCTAGCTCCCATGAGGTGAGTAGATTTTCTCTAGCACACTTTGCTCTGATGATGATTCCGTCCCACCCCGGGCCTGTGAGCAGTGGAGCCAGCTCATTAGGGTCTGAAAGTGTGAAGCAAAATAAGTCTTTCTTCCTCTAGACTGACTTTCTCAGATAGGTGGTCTTAGCAATAAAAATCTAACACAAATTTATCATAGAATTTTTAGATATATACATTTAAAATACATTAACATGATAAGACGTAAACCAGAAGCAAGTAGAAGTTACTTTGAAAATTAAGTCTTTGTGTTCTATGATGTCATACTGTAATTCCTAGACTGACTGCTAGAAGTATAATTTTTAAAAAAGATAGGCAACTAAAATACTAATATAAAAATTGGAATGGAATACTAAAATGATTTAATTAAACTAAAGAGAGACTGGAAATGAGAAAAAGAACAAAAGTGAGCCTAATAGAAGTTGACTAGTACATTAAGGAAGTTAAATTCTACTATATTAATAATTATATTAAATACACAGACAAAATACTCCAACTAAAACACAGACATTTTCAGACTGGTTAAAAAGACCCAGAATTACATGTTCAATGAGCAATAAGCTTTAAATATATATTTATTAATAATATTATCATTTGTTAATATTATGCATTTTTAAATTTCTTATGATTTGTCAGGTAAAATTTTCAAAGCTTTCAATATAATATTGAATTGAAATAGTAAAAGCAAAGAGCTTTCCTTCAATGGTGAGAGCAATCACTATTCCACCATTAATATAGTGTTAGATCTACATTTTTTAAAATTCTCTTTGTCAAAATAAGGAGGATTCTTTCATTCTTAGTAATAGGACCAAACTTTAGAAAATGAAATTTAACAATCATTACAGCCTCATGAAAATCAGACGAGATACACAATTGGCATTAAAATGTATGTGGAAAAGTCAGGGATCCATAATATACACATCAAATGCAAGCACTGAAATAATAGTACCCAGGGAAACAAAACTATAACAAAACCAAGAGCTCAAAGTTATACACATGTATAAAGACCAGGAAGGATGCATGATCCACATAACATTTTGCCTCAGTGCAACAGTAAATTGTCAGTTTTCGTCCTACCTAGTATTCCCCAAAGTTTTCCAAACATCCCTCCAAAACTCTCTTAGACAAAATGTTTTCCTTCTCTCAGGTTTTACTGCATTGATCAAACCTCCATTCTACTACTTTCTTTTAAGTATAAATCGACTTCTTACAAAAGTATAGATTGCCTGCAGAAGATAGTTGTTCCTTCTCCTGTGTAAAGTGGGTTGAATTGTAGCCTTCTTCTTGCCTCCTGCTTCCCAACTTGGCCACATGACTTGCTCTGGCCACTGGGATACCAGGAAATACAATACAAGCTGTGGCTTGAAATGTGCTTGGGCTTACTTCTGCTCTACTGCCTTTCACACAAGGCCCTCGGGACTTGATTAGCCACTTAGTCAAGGAGGCTGAAGTCAATGAAAGAGGCCCCGACCCGATCTGTACTTGGAGCCAATCTCAGCTGTGGACAACCTGTATCCTTTTAACCCTGACCTATTCATCAATGCAAGAGCCAAAAATAAATGCTATTGTAAATACCACTAAAATATTTTTTTAGTTGATTGTCAGTGCAACATTCCTGCAGAACAAGCATACCGATGTAGATTTTAAATAAACATGATTGTTCTCCTCCCACCTACACAACTATGCTGCTTGTGAGTTCACATATATAATATACATCCCCGATAATGTTGGTTCAGTTTTGTTACCTCGTTGGAATTGTGGGAGCTGACTTTGTGCCCAGGAATGCGATTGCAAACTCAGACTATTATAAGGGCTGATTAGAGAATTTAAGAAATGAGCATAGAAAGTAGCCTGAGAAATGAGGAAATAGTTTCATCTGCCATCATGACAACATTCTGTGTCATACATTGTATGGCAATTTTTGTCAAATGAAAGCATTATGCTGTATCCTCTTACACTTTATTCATCAGATCTGGCATTGTGTGAGTTCTGGAGCTTTCCTAAAGTAAAAACGAACATGAAACATAAACATTTTTAATTGATTCAGGACACCGAGGCAGCAAATAAAACCCTTCATGAAAGAGGACTTCCAGAACTACTTCAGTTAGTGGCAAGGACGATGGCATAAGTGTATTCAAAGTGAGAAGGAGTGTTCTGAGGGTGACTAGTGGCAATGTTTCTTTTACTGTAATAAGTTTTAAAATTTAAACATTCACTATATTGTTTGACTATATGGTATATAAGTTGTATAAATGACATAGAGAATACTTATTTTGCTATTTCTCAATATGAAAGATTCATTTATTTCTTGAACAGTGTTAGCCTTTATATATAATCGCATTTCCTTAAGGGAAGAGTCTCAAGACTTATGTCTTGTCTTATGTGACAAATTAGTGTTTATGGTTTTATTTTTGACATGTGATGAAATACAATTAAAAATACAAATATTGTGTTTTCAATTTGAGTTCCAAATTTAAAACTCCTTTTAACTTTCTATATTAGGTATCTTCACTTGTTTCCTACAGGACAAAAATATGAAACGAAAACAGGCAAAAAATCCCTAACATTTGTCAAGATAGCACAGAGTTTTAAAGCACTGAGTTGAATCTATTTTGAGATTATATGATGGATACCTAGACTTTTTTTGTTTTGTTTCTCCCAAAGTTTTACTTTCAACTCTCTTTGATAATTAATTTATATTTTGAGATATTACTATGTCAGACTAAAGAAAGTATTTACCAAAAAGTCTCCAAAATTGTCACAAGATATATTAATCCAAGGGCATAAAAATATTCTAAATTGGTTAAAAATGAATTTATCCACTGTAAATTCTTTTTTTTTTTTTTTTTGTGGTGCCAGGGATCAAACTCAGGCCCTTGTGCTTACAAGGCAAGCAGTCTAATCACTGAGCTAAATCCCCAGCCCCTCCAGTGTAAATTCTTGTACTTTAATGAGGAAAGTACTGAAAGTTAAAATATTTTTTCACGAAGGTTTTATATATGCTCGATACATTAGAATTCACATGAACTTCTTCCGAAAGTTATTTTTTCATAAGGAACATAAATATTTCGTGTCATTAATAATTTTTAAAAGTATGACTGTCTTTTCTTTCTGTAACCATAGCCATTTGGTGCTCCATTTGTGGAGGGTGCACCATTTATTTGCTCAAAGGAAAGGTAACTATTGGTTGTGCTTGTACATTTTCAAGTAGGGAGAATAGAACAAACATCCTATTGTCCATCCTCCTTTCACTGGTGAAGATTCATTTGTTTGATTTAGATTTTTCAGTTGAATCTGTCATTTCCAAAAGCAATGAGAAGTTACCTGTATCTTCTCCTATTCTTGGAAACTTTCAGTCTCTGTTCATATCATTTTAGCAAGTAAAAGTTTTGATAGCTAGAGAATCCAGTCACCTCGGTTTGTGACATTTTTATGCAATGTATCACTTATACTACAGTATGTAAAAAACCCATAAAAGGCCCTGAGAACTGTAGCTACTCTGAGAAAGTAGCCTTTTCTAGAAGTTAAATGACTTCGAAGTAGCAACATTTATAGTAGAATATAGCATCTAACATTAAGGATCTTGTGAATAATTCTATCATGGATACGACTGCAAGAAGAGAATCTAATCTGTAAAACTTCATGAGAATCCTTAAATATATCTTAAAAATTGGAATTTACAGTAACTATGTATCTACCTTTAAGAAAAGTGGTTTTCTAAGAAGCCATATATTTCATCTTTATTGTGGTTCATCAATATACCTCAGGTGTGCTTTTGAACTTCTCTCACATTATAAAACCACTGTCTGTGTCCTTTCTTCCTATCTTCACTGACTCTCCAGATATTCAGTAAAATAATAAATATCTTCAGTAAGAACTGTCAGCAAATAGACCATTTTGATTGTGTGGATATCTTGGTTTAAAGTGCCTATATTTATCAAATATTTTGCTTTTTTTTTTTTTTTT
>PVJO010026502.1:0-20961 GCA_004026905.1 Hystrix cristata
GGTTTAATTTTTTTGAGTTCTTTGTATATTCTAGATGTTAGACCTTTGTCTGATGGATAGCTAGCAAAAATTTTTTCCCAGTCTGTGGGTTTTCGCCCTACTCTTTTGGTGATTTCTTTTGCTGTGCAAAAACTTTTCAATAGCATGTGGTCCCAAGCACTGATTCTTTGTATTGTTTCCTGTGCAGTCTGGGTTTTATGGTTACTTTGTACCTGTGCATGATGTATCTTGGTTTCCCTCTCCTCTTCCCCACCCCATCCTTCTGCTCCTCAGCTTCCTATTTACAGCAGGTTTATTTACATTTTCCCATTTTTCCCTTTCCCCTTTCTTTCCTTTTTCCCTTCCTTCTTTTCCTCCTTCTCCCTTTCTAGTTCTCCTCTCCTTTGAATATTATCTTTTTATATAATATCTATTAAAAACTACAACTAGAGGTTCCATTTTACCCAGCTATTCCTCTGCTTGGTATCTTCCCAGAAGAATTAAAATCATCATACCACAGTGATACATGCACAACCATGTTCATAGCAACACAATCTGTAATAGCTAAGTCTTGGAAACAACCTAAACACCCAACAACTAAGGAATGGCTAAAGAAGATGTGGTTTTTCTACACAATGGAGTACTACTCTGCCATCAAAAGGATAAACTATAAACTAGAGACATCTGTAGGTAAATGGATGCACCCTGAGAACACACTCTTAAGTGAAATAAATCAGACACTCATGAGTACACATCGAATTGTTTCTCTGATATTAGAAACCATAACTGTAAATAAGGGCAAAGAGGTATAATAGATCTTCAAATCTCTTTGTTCAATTTCAGAAAGCTGAGCTGCCAGCTTATCAAGTGATGTGTCTGAGGACCTGAAGTTCATTTACAAATGAAGCTGGTATTAGCTCACACATGACCCACGTGATTGTCTAAATTTCACCGTATTATATTTTCAGAAAAATACTTGAAACATTGTTATTGTCTTTTCTCTATTTTCACTTTGTCCTCACTAGATAAAGCATAGTTTCCCCTGCAATTTGAAACAATTTTAATCTAGTCTTTAAATTCACACTGACCATTGTTTTAAAACTTAGGAAATAAAAACTGCTGATGAGCAAGCTCATTATATTGCTTCCAAGAATCTCCCCTCCCAAAAAAAGATACAGTGCAATCTGACACTGAAATACAGTCTAATCTGAGGCAATATAAGTACCTCACAGTAGACAGAAAACCAGTTTCAATATTTGGCATTCCAGAGACAAAAAACAACAGACTCAAGCCCACCTGAACAAATGGTGCTATCAGTCTTCTCTCCTTCCCTTTCCTCAGTGGTAACAGCAAGCTATACCGTGACCTGTGATACAGGGCCTGGCCGCAGCCGAGGCAGCACTTAGAGTTTGGAAATGTTGCTCTAACATTGAGTCTTCTCCCTGATGCCGTCAACAGAGACTCTAACCAGATCCTAAAACTCCCTGAAAAGTGACTGGCAGCCTTGAAAGATCTTGTGCAGTCTGGACCCAGGATTCGTTTCTATTTGTCACAACCAGTAATGGTAACAGGGTGGTAGCAGCAGGTACAAATAGATGAAGTGCAAGCGCATATCCAGTGCAACAGCCTCCACCCCGCACTCCTCTGGTCCTCCACGCCTGATTGCCTCCAGCTCCCACGTCAGCGGGCATTCCATTCTGCCCGCATGGAAGAGAAATGGGTGTCAGAGTTTAGGCTGAATAAAATGCAACCGGATGCTCAGAAGAGAAAGAGCTTTTTGTTCTTTTATTATCTGTGTACTTTGAGGAATGAGAAGCCGCAGTTCCATTCCTTACCCTAACATACAAAAATTTCAGCAAAACCTCCTTCGTGTATGAGAAGGTCGCCATCATTTTGTCAGCTTTGCCTCCAGCCACATCCCCTGGGGCCTGTGGCTTCCCCCTCTCCGTGCCCACCACGCTGGCCTTGCTCCTGTCTGTCTCGGGAACTTTTTCAGTGCTGTCCCTTCTGCCTGGAATACCTGTCACTGCAGTCTATGCCTTTTACAATAGTCCCAGATGCCATTTTCCTTGCCTTTAATTTGACTTTTCTCTACACCGCTTCTGCTATTAAGACAGATATGAGTTTAGTATTTGTTCCTACAGAAAAGTAGAGGACAAATACTGTATTGGGAAACAGGAAGAACTGACTAAGGGTGATCCCTTCCTGGGACGGGAAATGAAAAGGGAAGTCTGAGGGGCAGAGGGAAATGTGCCATGTATACGGCCCTCGAGTCACATGAGGCAGGGAAGGGAAAGGATTGCGAATGTCACGTATGGAAATGAGTCCGTAGAATTTAAGAGTAAGGAAATTACGGCTTGTCTTAGTTACTTTCTTGTTGCTGAGACACACTACCCAATGCCCACAGCTCTAGGCAGCAAACATTTATTTTGGCTCAGCTATAAACTCATCCATGGACAATCCAGTGTTGAGTGTCACACCCCCATGACCCAGTCACCGACAAAAGTTACGTGTCTGCGAAAATGAACTTCTCTTGGCTTAACGATCATGTTTTAAGTTTCTGCTACCTATACTTGAACTTGTATTTTAACCAACACGATAATGTTGAATTTTTATTGACTTTTTAACCAATCAGAATTTAATCACTATCAGTGGAAGTAGTGTGTGTGTGTGTGTGTGTGTGTGTGTGTGTGAATTTCATCAATCCTATACGTTACTGTGGAAAAGAAAGTAGGGGTTTGAAGACAACGTCTGCGGCTAGAACCATTCAAGGCATTGAATGATATTATCCTATCATTTTTCTCACCTTAGTGAAACCAGATTACATTGAGGATTTTTCTATTCTTTGTAGGTGTTGTATACTCTTTACAAGAGGAACACAAAATAATTTAACTATCCCACTAACTGTTCTTATCTTCTCCAAAAGTTAGTCTCTTCTTTTCATTACTATTATTGTCATTACTACATATATATCTCTTATTAAATGTTTAAAATGTTAAAACCATGCCCTTTTCTATTAATTTTTGTTGCTGTGACTGAATAACTAAAAAGTCAGCTTACAGAGGAAGGGTTTATTTTGGCTTACGATTTTAGAAGTTTCAGTCCGTGGTCAACTGGTTCCATTGTGTTCAGGTATGTGGCAAGGCAGAAACACCGTGGCAGGAGGGCCCTGTGGAGGAAATCTGCTCACTCTGCAGCAGGAAACAGAGAGAAAGGGAAGGAGGCAAAGAAGAAGGGGCAAGGACAAGACACACCCTTCAAAGGCATGGGTCAAGTGACTCACTTTCTCCAGGTGGGCCTCACCTCCTAATGACACATCCATATGAACTATCTCATCAATGGATTAACCCACTAGAGAGATTAGCACCTTCATGACCCAGTCACTTCTGTGGCTCCAGCTCTGAACATTACTGCATAGAGATCAAGCCCACAATTCATGAGTCTTTGGGAGACACTTCATATTTAAACTGTAACAACCTCCAATTATATTATCATGATCATTTATCAGATTTCTTAAAAACTGAGGCTCTAAAAGGCTAATACACGAACTCATCCACTAGAAAGTTTCTAATGTATTTCTGGATTTTTCTGGGTTAGCTTTCTGGCACTATAAAACATACCTGAGATAATCAACCTATGAAGAAAAAAAGAGTTATTTTGGCTCACAGTTTTAAAGGTTTCAGTCCATGACTGGTTGGACTGGTGTTTTGGGCCTGTGATGAGATTGCAGCACAGCATGGTAGAGAGCACCTGGTATAGCAAAACCTCTCACCCCATGACCAAGAAGTGAAAAGAGAGAGAGGAAGAAGTGGGGTCCTGCCATCTCCTTCAAGGCACGCCCCTAATGACCAAAAGATTCCCAGGGGACCCCACCACTAAAGGGTTCTCCCACTTCCCGATACAGCCAAGTTGGGGAACAATCCATTCACACAAGGACCTTCGGGAGACGTTCTAGATCCAAACCGTAGCACTGAGTTTTGTTGTCCCAAAGAACTCCCTAAAATTTTAAATATTTCACTTTTCTTAGTGAAATATTTAAAATTTTATGAGCCTCAATTAAGTCTCAGGATTTATCACTGTTACTAGTCCTTGGTGAATGTGCCTTTTACATTTATGGGACATGACTTTTTACTTCACATTTATCAGGATGGTGATTATACCCTAATATATTTAATGATTTAAAAGTTTATTTTCCTTGACCTCCTCTGAACTAAGATTAAAAGTAATCCAGGACATCCTAAAAGAAATGGGAACTACAAGTGAAAATACTAGTGTTTCTTTTTAGTCATTGGCTATATACAAGATGAACAAATATGAGAAAACATTATCTTAGTATTTATAAATGTTTGCATTAAAATAGCAGGAAATATGACAATATCCATAACTGATAAATAGTTCATGTAAATCAATTTTTATAAACAAAGACCCTAGAGGATAAATTGGCAAAAGAATGAACAGATGAGTTATAAAACAGGACATCAGCTTGTGAAAAAAATATTTACTAAACGTAGTAGGAACTTCTGGTTGTGGCCCATATGGCAGCTTAACACGGGGCGTCTGGCTTCCTCTGCGACATGAACCCTGGAATAACTAGAGGAGTGGAAAGGGAAATGTGTTGCAGAAGTAAACCTTTCCATGGGGATGCTAAAGCTGCGTTAAAGGATGTGTTGAGGGGGAAAGTTTGCCTGAATCTTGGGCCAGAGAGAAGCTTGAGGGACACCCAGAGGATATGCCAGAGTAAAACTTTAGAAACGCAGCTCCTCAGAGTGCCTGAGACAATCACTTTCTGCCTTCACCACAGAAATCACTGGCATTCATTAGAACTGCTAGTGCAGGTGTTCCAAAGTATTGTGAGGAGGAGAATGAGCAAGCCCTTCTGGGCTGTGTAATCCTTACAAACATGCGCCCGGGAGGGGTCTGGCCAGCCCCTGCTCAGAACCGATGGCTGGTACCCCGGGCACAGGGTGAAGGAGGTTTGGCAGGAGCGAAGACAGTGCCTGGGGAAGGGGGCTTGATGCCCAGCTCAGCATACAGCTGAGGTGAAGAAGCTGAGCTGCGCTGCCGCGGGGACAGCTGGTCTACTCCTCCAGGCCACTGCAGTGGCCGAGCTGCACGCAGCACTGGCTTGCAGGGCTGGCGGGCCTGTTTCTCCTGATCCCTCAGCCACTGCAGGGAGGATTCAGGAGCCACCTGCTCCTCTGTGGCCTCATTCGTGGCTTCCCAGGCTGTGGCCTGTTTGTTGCCTTTTAACATGTGTGGTTCAATCTATGATTCCTCTGAACTTCTTATGGCATTCCTCATCGGGGACTCTCCACAAACCCTGGTTTGGAGGATGGCAGGCCCAGCCCCACACCAATAGTGCCCTCCTTAGGCCTCACACTGAATTATAACAGATATTCCAATGATAGCTGACGTGGACAAGTCACCTCATCTTGATGGACTCCATGGAATGTGTCCGTAGGTCCTGTGCTGTACTGCTATAATTCCATGGCACAGCTGTGCATCTTTGCCAGGCCTGCTTCTCACTATGGTTTGCTGCGGGTTGTTTTTCTGCTTCCAGTCGATGTAAGTGGTGAAGTCCTCTGTGACATAGTTGGAGAAGTAGTAGGGATTCTTCATCAAACATCTATGAAACAAAATAGAATGTTTTCATATGACACTAGAAGAATGGAAGTGAAGTATGGAGATAAATGTAAACAGATACAAAGGTTACCATAGATAGGGATAGATACAAGGTGTGATAAAAACAAATGGTGAATATCTAAATTAAGAAAACTTATTAAAGTAAAGGACACATTGCTTATCCTTTTTATGGCAGAGTAGTACTCCATTGTGTAGAAAAACCACATCCACATCTTCTTTAGCCATTCCTTAGTTGTTGGACATTTAGGTTGTTTCCAAGACTTAACTACAACAAATTGTGTTGCTATAAACATGGTTGTGCACATATTGCTGTGGTATGATGATTTTAATTCTTCTGGGAAGATGCCCAGTAGAGGAATAGCTGGATCAAATGGAACCTCCAGTTGTAGTTTTTTGAGGAATCTCCATACTGACTTCCACAGTGACTGCACCAATCTACATTCCCACCAACAGTGGAGGAGTGTTCCTTTTTCCCCACAGCCCCGCTAGCATTTGTTATTGGTTGATCTTTTCATAATCGCTGTTCTTTCTGGAGTAAGATGGAATCTTAATGTTGTTTTGATTTGCATCTCTCAAATGACTAGTGATGTGGAATATTTTTTCATATATTTATTTGCCATTTTTATTTCTTCATCTGAGAAATGTTTATTCATTTCAGATGTCCATTTTTGGATTGGATCTTTGAATTTGGGAGGTTTGGTGTTTTTGAGTTCTTTGTATATTCTAGATGTCAGACCTTTGTTTGAGGGACAGCCTGTAAAAATTTTTTCCCGTTCTGTGGGTTTTCCCCCTGCTCTATTGGTGATTTCTTTTGCTGTGCAAAAGCCTTTTAATAGGATGTGGTCCCAAGCACTGATTCTTTGTATTATTTCCCATGCAGTCTGGGTTCTGTTCATAAATTTTTCTCCTACATCTATATCTTCAAGAGTTCTTCCTATTCTATTCTCCAGTAGATTTAGTGTTTCTGTTTTAATGTTTAGATCTTTGACCCATTTCGATTTTAGTTTAGTACATGGTGAGAGACATGTATCTAGTTTCAGTTTTCAGCATGTGGCAAGCCAATTTTTCCAACACCATTTGTTAAAGAGGCTATCTTTTTTCCAATGAGGCTGTTTGGCTCCTTTGTCGAAGACGAGGTATTTGAGTGTGCTTGGAGTTGTTTCTGTGTCTTCTAATCTGTTCCATTGATCCTTGGGTCTGTCTTCTTGCCAGTACCATGCTGTTTTTATCACAGTAGCTTCATAGTATAGTTTCAGGTTGGAGATTATGATGCCCCCTAACTTGCTCCTGTTGCCCAGGATTGTTTTTGCTATTCTTGTTCTCTTCCGGTTCCAGATAAATTTCATGATTGTCCTTTCTAATTCTGAGAAGTATGTTAGTGGTATTTTGATTGGAATTGCATTAAATCTGTATAGTAGTTTAGGAAGTATGGCTATTTTCACTATGTTGGTTCTTCCTACTCAGGAACATGGTATATCTTTCCATTTTCTGATATCCCTATCAATTTCCTTTTTTACAGAATTATAGCTTTCGATGTAAAGATCTTTTACTTCCTTTGTTAGATAAATTCCCAAGTATTTCATTTTTTTTTGATGCAATTGTGAAAGGTGTGTCTTCTGCTATTTCTTTCTCAGTGAATTTGTCATTTGTATATAGGAATGCTATTGATTTTGGGGTGTTGACTTTGTATCCAGCTATGTGACTGAATTTAGTTATTAAATCTAGAAGTTTTTGAACATTATCTATACAATGTACCAATACATGTTCTTGGTAAAAAAAAAATTTTTAAATAAAAATAAAATACGCAAATTAATGGGTTAAAGAAAGAGACACAAGGGCTGGGGACTTAGCTCAGTGGTTACAGTGTTTGTCCCACAAGTACAAGGTCCTGAGTTCGATCCCTGGCACCAAAAAAAAAAAAAAAGAAAGAAAGAGACACATTGCTATTAATTCCCCTCAAAATATTCCCCTCACTGCAAACACACTTATCTTATTGTTCTCGACACTTTCTGAAGCAATTCTGGAAGTCCTCTTTCTTAAGTATTTTTACTGGTGATGTCTTGGCTACTTCAGTGTCCTGAATCAATATGTTTACCTTTCATGGTCATTTGTACTTTGGAGAAGAACTAGAAGTTGTATGGTACCAGATCCAGTCAACAAGGTACGTAAGGACACACTATGAAGTTTTTACTTGACAGAAATTTCCATAAATGTTTGATCAACAAGGCAGATCAAAAAAATATCATGAAAGGTCATATTTTTTAAAACATATTGCAGTAAAAAACACATTATCATGAATCCCCCTCAAACACTCAAAATACTTCCCCCTTCTTTGAACACACTTATCTTGTCATTCTTGGCAATGTGTCTTTCATTGTAATAAGCTTGTTTTTTAATTTAAACATTCACTGTGTGTTTCAATCACCTCTTTTGCTGGAGACAGTAGAACCTTGTATGTATGTATGTATAATAAGAATGATTCATGATCCAAGATGTTATGGTTTGTGTCTAGATGTAACCCCAAAGCCTCATGTGGTAAGAGATAGCTGGATCTAGAGTGTGTGATTACTTAATTAATCCATTGATCGATTTGGCATGGTTCTGCTGATCAAGGATGTGAAACTAAGATTAAGGGTATTAGGATTAAGGGTGGGAGTGCTGCCCACCCTGAAGACAGGTAGCCTGGGTAAGATATAAAATACAGGAAGAAGCTGGTTAGCTGCTTGCTTGCATTGCTTGCTTGCATTCCTACAATCCTTGCATTCCTTACTTACTTTGCTGCCTGTCTGCCATGCCGCCCTGCCTGGGACCCAGCTGACTGTGGACTGAAACCTCTACAAACTGTGAGCTAATAAACCTTTCTTCCCCTAACTTTGGGTGTTGGGGTATTCTGTCCCAGCAACAAGAGAAAAGTAACTAAAACGCAAGAAGAACAATGAACTCAAAAGCTTGCTTCTGAGCTTCAAAAGGGAAAAAGCTCACTCCCAGCAATAATTAAAGAAAAGGAAAATAAAATATGACACCATTTATTTCTTTTGCTTTTTTAATTTGTTAAAGATGATAGCAAGTTGACAGGACTATAGAAAACTTCACTTAGAAAAACTGGTAGAAGTGTAAATTGTTGCATTTTATTTTTTTAATCTTTAAATATTATTAAAAGAAAGAAAGTTTTATGCACAAAAGTACTGATGCTGAAAGTTTTAAAGGAATCTACATGTCTAACAGAAGTTTGGTACAGTGTTCTAAATGGTACCAGGGTAGTAAGGAGAAAGAGCTACTTCTGTTTGTAGGATAAGAAACGCATGAGAACAGGAATGTATTTCTTTGTGTCAGAAAGCACATTATTGGAAGACATCCAATACAAATGGGATCATGTCAAAGCAACATTGATCATGTCAATGCAACCTAAAGGGATTCACTGTCTGCAGATGAGTAACTGAATTATCAGAAGATTCTAGTATGGCCAGGAATGGTGGTGAGCACCTGTAATCCCAGCTATTCAGAAGGCTGAGACAAAAGGATTACATGTTCAAGGCCAGCCTCAACAACTTAGTGAGAACTTGTCTCAAAAATAAACAAAATAAAAAAGACTAGGGATATAGCTCAGTGATAGAGTACACCTGGATTTGATCACAGTACCAAGACATGGGGGAGTTTAATATGAAATTAGCAAAGCAACACACCTCTTTGGTTACAATTGGAGATTTTTCTAGTATGAACTCATTCCCATGAAAAGTGGCAAATAAAAGAAACAGGCCTCATCCTACAAACTATGTTTTGGAGCAACCAAATTTTGAATGAGGCAAAGTTCTTCAGGTATAATAAATGCAGAAAGGAAGACTGAATTAGAAAATTAACATTTTTGCCACCCCCAATGAAGTTGTGTATCTAGTCATTATTCATCAATAGATGTTAAAATGGCTAAAAGAATGGCTGAGAGGAGCTAAATAGGGCTGACAACACCTGACCTCACTTAATGCTGCTAACAGTGAACAGCCGAAGGTTACGGGCTTCACAATACAGCAAGGAGTAAACAGCACCAACTATGCAATAGGCTTGACAAAAAGACAATGAATTCGGCTCCAATTGAGTTTTTAAATATAATAATCAGCTTTGAGGAGACAGAGTAAGAGGAAGAAGTAAAACAAATCAAGAATACTCAAAAGTCAAATCGAGAATGTGGAAAAATACGTGGAACAAGTAAAGTTTCTTTCCAAATATACAACATAGTAAGTGGGGGCCTGGCAGATGGTTAGAAATTAGCACGACAGTCAAATGCAGTTTGTGTTCTATTTAAAGAAGTCAACTATAAAAAATTGCTTAGACAATTGGGGATATTTGGATATAAACTATTACGTACTACAAAGTATTAGGTAGATTAAGTAACACTTTAGGTGGGACAAGAGTATTTTATTCACATAAAAACATTTATCAGACGTATATTCAGAAGTATTTTTAAGTGAAATGATGTTTGGAATTATCATGTTCCAGTTTTAAAAGGAAATATTCTACCTTAAAGAAAATCAGCTAAATGTAGCTACTTGGTGAAGTTTAGTGACAAGCGCGTGGGAATTTACTATGCCATTTTCTCTATGTGTGTTTGAAAATGTTCATTAAAAGTAAAAAAAAAAAAAGCACACTTTATCAACTTTCTAAAATTATGAAATGTGTTTCCTATGATATGTCCTCAAACAGGGCAGAATACACAATTTATTTGTATGCAACGAATAAATTCATACGGCAGGGGAAAAGCCCTATGAAGAAATCTGGAAAACTGTCTTGGGTTAGTAGAATAATAAGCAATATTCATACTTCACCATAAATGCAGGACAGTTCTCTGGGTGGCCTTGGACTGACCCAGTTCTTATATGTAGTTTTCAAGAATAACTGCAGAATGTGTTTGGAACACAGTACCCAGAGGTAGGGAGAAACCATCTGAAATAGTCCGGGCACAGCTCCTGTCCCCGTCGGAACGGGGCATCTAGAGTCAGGGACGAAGTACCCAGGACAGCCGGTGTGCGTGACGCACTTCCCGTGGTGTGTAACAGGCCAGGCCGCCTCTTGGCCGCCCTCTGTGCACAAGTCAGGCAGGCCCAGTCAAGGCGGCCCTGCGAGCTTTCCGGAGCACTGCAGAACCAGCTCACAACGGACCCAGGTTCTTTCATCCCTCGCTGCTTACCCGTAAGAAATAGGCCCCCTTCATGCAGCCCTCGCACGTGAATGCGGTGTGTCTCACCACTCGGACCGCTTGCTAACCAGTGCACCGTAAACCTGTTCCACAGTATACTTTTCTATAGTTTCCAAATTCAAATTTTCTAACTTTTATCATCAGAAAGTACTTTTAAGAACATAGCCTCTCAAAAAAAAAAGACTGCCCAATCAGGATTTTATTTTTTAAGTTTCCTATCCCTCAAGGACCCATATACTATTTTAAAATCCTCACCATGACAAAATACCCATGTGTCTCTGATCTTTCCAAAACAGGACTTTCTAAAATCTCAGCTTTAAGTCAAAATAGTTTTTAAAACCCTTTACCTGGTGAATTGAGCTTCAAAACCACCTATCATTTCCTCTCCAGACTTCCCTAACTTCACATTAGTTTTCCATAGTAATTGATGACTGAACTACAGAATCACAACGTCTATATACTATTACCTGAGACACCAGAATTACAATAATTTTTTTGGTCAAAAGTTATCTATGGAGTCCAAACTGTATAATTAATATATACTTGTTATTTGAAGATAATAAGCATGATATCTGACAGAAATTTATTCCTAAGAAACTTTTTTTCACCAAGAAATTGTGTGAATTAGGACTTGAAACATAGGAACGGGTATGGTTATGGTTTAGATCGAACATGTCCCCAAAAAGGCTTATATGTTCAGAGGTAGAGCTTTTGCTGTATGATTAGATCATAGATGGACTAACTTCACCAATAAATTTATAGCTGAATGTGCTGTTAGGAGGTCAGGCCTTGTCGGAAGACAGGAGGGGTGTGGGGGGTGTGTCATGACCTAAGAGGGTGTATTCTTGTCCCCAGTCCCTTCCTCTCAGTTTCCAGCCACCAGGAGACAAGCCGCTTTCCCCTGTCAGGTCCCTCCACCATGATGTTCTGCCTTGGAGCCAGGTGGCCATAGAAACCTCTGAAAAGAGGCAAAAACAAACCTCTCTCCTTTAAGTTTTGGATGTCAGGCATTTTTTCCCAGCAGCAGAAGAGCTAATATATGTACATTTGTCTGAGTATCTTCCAGCTATGCTGAGATAACTATGCGACCTGCCCAAAAACCTTTCTCATCTTATCTACCTTTCAGTTCTTTGAAGAATAGCAATGAAAGTCATCTCTTCTTTCTTCCTGAATGAAACATTCCACATGATATTTCAAGTCTGGTGTCCTCAGTTATTCTTTGAGTAGGTGAAGTTAAGGAATATTGTGAGAAAGACTCTCCATTGATTTCATAACCCTACCGTAAGGCCATCACCATCTCTCAGGTGCACAAATGAAATAGCGTCTTACCCTTTCTTCCCATTCATTCCTGCCCAACTCTGCCAGATTAAAATAAAATAAAAAGTGAGCTTGATCATATCACTCTCCTTAAAATCCATTGCTGTATCACTCCATGAAGGACCAAGTCCGGTGCTCCAGATGTGGTCATTGGGATCCAGTCAGACCTGGCCTTTTGATTGCTTCCTTCCCAGACTTATTTTCTCTCTCTCTCTTTTTCACACTGTTCACTGCCTGACAGCTTCCTTTCCAAATGCCATTCCCAATGGCCATGCCAGCTCCCCATCTTTTTCCATCTGCTTTTCACCAGCTTAATTTACACTTTGGGTTTAAGATTAAGTACTACTTCTTCGGAAACCTCAAGAAAGCTGTTCCTAACTCTGTTTCTTGTTTCATGTTCTCATAGCTTTGTATTTCTTTTTCATAAGAACTTTTGAAATTTATGCATAAGTACTTTTCTTCAGGTCTGTTCCCTCCCCCACTCTATAAATGTAAATTCCTGAACTTGTTCAATTATATATTCCCAGTGTCTAGCACAGTTCCCATAATGACTAATAAATAGTTGAGATTCTCCTATAGTGGCTTATTTCCAAAAAGTGAATTGCTTTCAGATGAAATACGCAATCTTTATGGCGAGAATAACTAGACTGTTATTGAAAGGAATGTATATTAAGGAGAGGTTTGAGCCAATGGTGTTAGGAAGGTAAATGTCTCATGGGGAAAAATACAGTGTCTTCTACATTTCTCCCTACACTTAAGATGCTCCTGAATGAAAATTTAGACTCCTTTTTGCAGCATCCACATAGATTTCTATGAAGGTTAAATGTCCACTTCTCCTCTTCCTTCTCTTCAAAGCAAACTGAGTTAGCAAGGGAAATCTTCTCCCCTACAATTCTTTAATGCCTGCACATCAAGTTTGAACATGTTTCAGAAACATTATTAGATGGTAGATTGTAGTGTATGTGTGTGAAATTTTATAGTTAGAAATGATCTTTTATTAGTCAAAACACATATTATGTCTGTGCTATAAATTCCCATTTCTAAACTGCGAAGGCTAGAAAGACATTAGCTAAAATACTAAGTATAAGTTGATGACTATGATAAAAATTTTATTTTAATAGTAAGTTAAGGAAAAAACAAGCTTAGGTGAGAGGAGGAGAGAAAAGTACTCAGAATACTAAGAATATAATATGACGGCCCATTAAGTTAGAGAGGGAAGAAAAATAGGCTTCATGATCTGGGGCTGCTTTTAACAGTTATTTTTAAAAATCTAGGCCCCTGGCTTTCATTTTATATGTCAAGCCATACCCTTTTGGAGGTAGTATAAAAACATTAAGCAAACCAGTACAGTGAAATCCTTTGGGGGGAAACTTACATTGAAAATTGTCTCCTTGCCTCTCAAAATTACTCTGTAATTTTTGTGACTTCTGCTTCCTCTGAGCCAAGAACTAAGAAACACATACACGAGTACACCTTTCTCCTTCTCTCCCTCTTCACTTTTATTACCTTTGTGTATAAAAAGAGGAATGAGAGTGAGGGGCTATTGCAGGGCTTAAGGATTTTAAAGAAGACACTTTTAATTCCTAAGGAGATAGGGCAAGTACCACTGACAAAGGGAATTGTACGTTCTAATTGGGATGATGATTTGGAGTTTCAAATCCAGCTCAGGAAGGCATAGAATATTGTTAAGGCCAAAAAAAAAAGGGCAACCTAAGAAATTCATATAAACTTGCACATAGCATGCAGTTTGATATAGTTTGAGAAATTTGATTTTTGTGGGTGATTTAGTTGGATTTGATACAACATTGTACACTGTCATTTGATTTGTTTTTAATAATCAAAGTTTTATTCTTTTTCCTAAGAATGGTCATTTAAAGAGTTCACGTACTTATTTAAATTTAAAGTGAGCAAACTCACTATGAATTAGAATATAGTTGAAGGATGCTACTACCCAAAGCTTTTGCATTCAAAAATTATTCATAAGGCAAAATAAGGTTATCTTGTAGGAAATAGGAAGTATTTATTTCATAATTCCTACTCTTTGAAATTTGAAACCAGGGAAATTTTTTCAAGGTCTTTTAAAAAAACCTGACCATAGATTGATACCACAGTATGTGTATGAGAGCCTGAAAATGATCTATTCATATAGGCTGGTATCACTGGTTTAACACTGAGAGCAGGGGAAGAATTTCTCAAGCTATGCCCAGTGCTGGAAGACCACCGTGTCCCAGCCAGCACTTTGTGCTTGGTGGAAGGGGTGGAGTTCACATTTCCTCCCTGAAAGAACCACAGCAAGAGTCGATATTGACATCATGACTGTTGTTTCCTGGGACAGTGTAGCAAGGCGACATGCACTCATTTTAGAGGTGCTCAGCATTCTGCTGGCATAAAAGTGAAGGTTCAGGCAATTATTTGCGACAATAAAAACTGTAACTGCATTTGAGCCATAAGTTTGAGAAGCAGGTTGTGCTGGTCAGAACACAATGCGGACTACTCAAGAGTATTCAGTATTATTCCTTAAACACTACTGAGCTTCTCCTTCACTAGAATTATTGGCTTGGACGACTACTAAGGACATTAATTATAAAACATGAGAGGATAATGTCTAGGATGACATACTGATGGATTCAAATGAGTTAATATTATAAAGACTTCACAGTGAGTCCTATATGTTTGTCGTTCATTACTATATTTCCTCTTGCGATTATGGACTTGAAAACTGCTGATCATGGACAATTAAGTGTTTGATGTATTTTTAAAACAAAAATACATAAAACAAAATAGAAACTCATAAAAAACCATCAGTGTGTACTTTTTTGCATGTGCTGGTGATTTTTACTATTGATATAAGTAGAACTGAATGTAATATGTATTCTCGTTCATCAGTACCACTTGATATTTTATCAAGTGATAATTATAAATAGCACTGAAAAAAGTACAAAATATTTAAAAGATTATATAAGCTACCTTTGTTTCCAAAATGCACTAAAAATACGTGTGAGAGATGAGAAATTCATTTCTTCTAAATATTAACTTACACTAAAAATGAAAAGTCATCTATTGTACATTATGAATCAACTATGTATATCCAAAATGGATATTCTTTCTGGTACTAGATGAAAGATTTCATAATTTTCTGAAATCCTAAAATGTCATATGCAGATTTAGTTTTTAAATATACCTTAGGGCTGGGGATTTAGCTCAGTGCTTAGAGTGTTTGCCTCGCAAGCATGAAGCCCTGAGTTCGATTTCCGGTACCAAAAAAATTAAAAATAAATAAATAAATAAATAAATAAATAAATAAATAAATATACTTTAGCTTTTAAATACTCACAGAAGACAACTATTTATAAATATTTTCTGAATACTGAGTAATCCTTAAATCTAAATAAGGCTTTGTCTGTTTGTTTCATTTATTTTTATTAGTACATGTTTGCAGTACATACAGTTTACAATCTTCTTGGGGAATACGCATACATGATTCAACTCATTTCTTTTCATAATTCCCTTCCCGATGCATGAAATATTATTTTCCATCTTTTGATTTTTATTCTACAGATATCTTTTTGGATTGGATGAGTTTCATGAATGCAACAGACTGCTGGATTCTCTTTTTTGATCCTGTCTGCCAATCGGTGTCTCTTAATTGGAGAATCAAAGTTGTTAACATTGAGAGATATTACTAAGATGTGTTGATCATTGTGTTCTTTCTCTGTTGGTGACTCCTTCATTTTCATTTCTGTTTCCTGTCTTTTCTTTTTTTTTTTTTTTTTGGCTGCTGTTTATCCATTGGCCTTACTCAGTGTTTTCCTTTCATCTAGGTTTTTAACTATATTGGTTTCATTGCTTCTGTCTAGGATATTCATAAGTATTTTCTGGAGTTCTGGTTTATCATTCATATGACTTTTGAGCTGGTCCTTTTCATGAACTCCCCTTATTTCTCCACTTTTTTTTGAAGGATGGCTTTGCTGGACAGGTTAGTCTGAGTTGGAAATTATTTGCTTTTAGGGCTTGAAATACTTCACTCCAAGCTCTATAGGCCTTTAAGGATGGTATTCAGAAGTCTTCTGTAATTCTAATTGGTTTACCTTTATATGTGGTTTTTCTTCTTTGACTACATTTAAAATTGTTGTTGTTGTTGTTGTTGTTGTTGGATATCTGGTAATTTAATAAGCTTGGTGACATTCTTTCATCATAGTTGTTTCGGTGTTCTTCAAGCCTTGCTTACTTGTATTTTGAACTCTTTTCTCATACTCGGTAAATTTTCTACTATGATTCCTGTAAACATATTAATAATTCCACCTGTGTTATCCTCTAGCTTTTCTCTAACTCCAGTGAGCCTCTACGTTGGTCTTCTTAGTGTCATCTGGTAGTTGCTGGATGGTCTTTTTTTCTCTCTTATAATTTTTTTGTGCCTTGTTTGAGTATTTATTCATCATTTAACATTTTGTCCTCAATTCCAGATACTCTATCTTCACACTGGTCATTTCTGTGATTCATGAATTTTATTTCAGATATTTATGCCTGACATCTTTTCAAGGATTCTATATCCTTGTTGAATCTGCCATCCATGTTTTGAACCATTTTGGGCAGCTCATCCAATTTTTTTCTTATTTCTCCCATATTCATTTTGGGCATATTGAATCATAATGATGTGAATTTTTGTTTATTTCCTCTTTGAACTCATCTAGTCTCTTCATCCCTTCTATAAAGTTTTCATAGAGTTCTGTTACCTCGTGTTTGTTTTCCTTTCCATTTGTGCCCCCTTGCTCTGCCTTTGGAGAGTTGGGAGATCTGGGGGTCTGTTGCCTTGCTTCCCCATAGTCCTGTGTATATGTATATCCATTTTTTATTATTTATGATCCCCAGGAATTCCAGATATTGTCATAGAGAGAAAACCAGCTGTTATCCACTACTATGTTATCTTGGCTAGAGTAGTAAATTCAGTGACATCAATGGCATCAAATGACAACAGGATATTGACAAACCTTGGGAACCACTCATGGACATGCCTTAACCAGAACTAAGAAGCCTATAATTTTAGTACAGACAGACCACCCATATATTAGCATATAATACAACAGACTGCTAGTTTATGCTGGATGAGGTCAAAGACACCACTAGGCTACATTCTCCATCAGGAATATTCCTTCTGATGATTTCACCCTCCAAACCTGCCCTCCGTCAATGGAAGCCCTGTGAATTTCCTGGTCTGTTCCTGGGACTCCCAAGGGACCCCAAGAGATCTCTATTTAGCCTCTTCCTCTCCAAGCCTATTTCCCAAGGTTTCTTTCACCAGTCTCTAGGGTAGGGTAACACTTCTGTCCTGAAGCAAAACTCTCCTCCTTGGTCCTGATCTCTTCTTCAATCAGGTGGGCCTGTGATTGTCACATCTGTTTCCCTGGGCTGAGGAGATCCCAGAAACAGCCTTCAGTGTGCACTGTCCAGTCAGTCCCATGGTCCTCCTGGGCTGGGCACATGGATCCAGGCATGCCTATCCTATTTTTTTAAAATGTGATTTTGCTCTAAGAAAAGAGAAAGTCGTAGTGTATTAGAGATTCTTGTAGTCATACACACAAGAAGAAACATAAAGTAACAAATTGAATAAAAATATTTCATTTATTAAGTAAATTTTGTTATAATCATAGCTTGCATTCCACATAAATTTCTCAAGTTGTTCTTATAACTTAACTCCACACCATAGTAAATAAATGGATGATAACAAAGTAATAACTGATAAAATACATGTGAGAGTAAAGAAATTTTCCCTCCAATATAAAATTAAATTTCTCTTTCTCTCTAGAAAGTATGAATTCCTGCCAAGGACAAGAACATCACTGAAACAAAATACATAATTCTTAGTTTTCTATAAATGGAGGTGCAGTACATATTCTCTTTCTTTATAAACCTCTGTAGTGTCCATTACAGTGCTCCCCACCTTTTTGTTATGTTTCTAAAACCTCTTGGCAACACAGGAGAAATTTCTAAAATGATAATCCAATCATGTTTCTTTCCCGCTTCTGGTGCTTCACTGGATTCCAATTCCCGAGGGACCAATTTCCTAATTCTTTTTTTTAATTGATTTTAATGGTACATTTTAGATGTACATACTGATAACATTCATCAGAGGGAATTTGTACCTGTACATGGTATATCTTGTTGCTTCTTTTTTTCCTGTTCCCCTCCCCTCCTTTCACCCCTCCTCCTTATTTACAAAAATTCCTAATTCTTCAACATCACATGCAAAACCCATCACAACACAGATGGATGGACTTTCAATCTCATCCCCTGCTCTTACTTTTCTCACACTTTATGCTTCATCAGTTATGAACAGAATTGTGCAGCATCTCGAGCACACCCTGCTGTCTACACATCAATACTGTTGGCATCTCTGGTGAGGTGATGTGCACGGATGTGGCCTCGAGGAGAATGCCCACCTCTTGTGATCCTGCTCAAACCTCACACAGCTCTTGCCAGAAGAACTTATCTAAACTACATTATTCTAGGACCTAGCACTGGATGATGAATTCTTCCGCTTTTATCTTGCCAACATCCATTCTGAATATAATTTTAACTTTCTCATACTAAAAGGCAGAGCTATTTATCCTTGACACAGTTTTCAGTTCTATACCACCCTCAAAAGGCTCCAGCCCATGCCAGAGATGAAAGAGGCATCTCTTCTACTAGCCAAGTGAACTCCTAGCTTTACTGCATTTTTTAAAGGTACTATTCATATATTTGCCTGATAATTTAAAGTGATCTCTCATCTGATTCCTTTACAAATACTCTTAGTTGCTTCTCTCTCCCCCACCCCATCCCAATCTCTTCATTTTTGCTTTGTGTAACCAAGAGACAGGGCAGCACGTCCAACACAGTATTGTCATTGTCCAGGATATAAAAACAAAAATCTCTGAACTTACTGCCAATTGTAGTGGGCTTTGAATCTGCCCCCTCCCTCAGAAGAACTACAGCCACCCCAGGCCATCCGCTGGATGTTGGGGAGAACACAAATTGGGCTCCTAGAAAGACAAAAACTGGCAAAGGTCAGACAACAGCCACAAGGGCATCTGTCAGCACAAGCAACTTCCCTGTGTGAGGAATCTGCTGGTCATGGGGCAGATGACTAGGCATTAGGAGAAGTACCCCATGACAAGCTCACTGTAAACACACCTAGCTTCACTACCCTATAGGGCAGGGTTGCTAGTCCCTCCGACACTAGCACCTCAATTTGCCTGATGGCTCCTTAGAACCCCACAGCAGGATCTGCTT
This sequence comes from Hystrix cristata, assembly GCA_004026905.1. Lineage (NCBI taxonomy): Eukaryota > Metazoa > Chordata > Mammalia > Rodentia > Hystricidae > Hystrix > Hystrix cristata. Next base: position 19,397 of record PVJO010026502.1, read on the forward strand.
GATTTTTTTGATTCGAGGCAACCTTTAAAGCATGTTTTCTTACTTTCATTCCCTTCAAAGTCAAGATAGAAACCCCGGGATCTCAGTAGGCTTTGTTATTCAGAATTGCAAGACCTGTATCAATACTGAGTCATTTAACAAAGAAGATTTCTCTAAAAAATATTAAACCATCTTCACTTATTTAAATTTCTACAGCCCACAGCAACAATCTAACAGCAGCATTTGAGCAGTCTGCAAAACCTATTTCCATTTCTAAGCTTTCATAATTTTTACGGGCAGGTGCAAAAAGAGAAATAAAAATGCTTCTTCAGATAAAGGTTGTGAGCCTACTTTAAATCACTTAGAAGCTCTGCTTTATGAGGCAAAAAAAAAAAAATCATTTCAAAATATTTTTACCAAAAATTGAAATTCTGAAAAGCTATGTCCTTCGCAATGACAGCATAATGGTGAATTATGACCCACCAACCTCAGAGGAGCAACATTATGTCTGAAGAAATGATCAAATCAGTGCTAAGTGGTGAGCCTTTCTCATGGAAAATTAACAAGGTGATCCTCCAAGCCAGCGGGTCCTGAATTACTTGCTACCTGCTGGAGCATCTGTCCTGGAGAGCAGCCGTGAGTAGTCCTAGGGCGCCCCCAGGAAGCCATGATTGATGTACCATGATTGAAGAAGTAATATTAGGAGTCACCAGTCATCACCAAGCAGTCGTTTGTTGAGTTCTCTGTGTACACTGATGACCACAGAAAGCCTTGTGAATAATACCCATGTGATACAAAACCTTCTCTCTACCTTCAATGAGCTTATAATCTGGAAAAAAGAATAAGACTGGACAGAGAAAGAGTAAATAACACACATGAATTATGTGATTTTTCAATTAACATGCAAGGCTGTAAAAGATGATATTTCTGACTCATTCATTCAACTAGTATTGATTGATTCTACCTTATCTCAGAGTGCTACAGATGCATGAACAATGAGAATTCAAGCGACAGGGATCTCTGAGGGCTCGTCTGTTGTCAGAAATCTCCGAAGAAATACTTAAACTGTGCATTCACAAGCCAGTAATTTTCATTACCAGCAGAGAAAAGGAAATACCCCAGAGGTAAGAAAATAGATGTGAATCGAAACTCATTACCAGGTTAGTGTTTTCATTTTTATTCAGATCTCAACATGACTTGAGGTTTGATGTGCTTCAAGCCCTACAACTATGCGGTATATACAAAATGAAACTCTCCTTTCCTTTGCGTTTGATTCTGTGAGATTGCTGTGTTTCCATGATGATTCCACTTCCTTCTCTGCCTCCTATATGTGCAACAGGAAAGGGATGGGAGAAACTTCTCTTGAATTAAGAAAAACCAATCGATAAAATGGCTTTTTCTCAGAATACAACAAAAGAGGATGTACAAGTAATTTGGTTTGCATTTGGAATTGCTGAAAGTTTTTTAAATCCTCCATGGCTAATCAGCTCATCTCATGAACATCTTCAACCTTGCAGTGAATGTATTTCTACACGCTTCTGAGTGATTATTTTCATCTGGCTTACTCAAAGCTCTTCAAAGACACT
>PVJO010026503.1:0-21011 GCA_004026905.1 Hystrix cristata
CCCCCCTCACTGTCTTCTCACAGACCCACACCCCGCTCACTCTCTCTGGGCAGACCCACAGAGAAGCTTCACCTGGTATGTCCCCAAAATGGCCAAGAAGCGGGATCGGTGAGCACGTGGTGGGAATGCCAAGGCTCATTTCAGCATTCTTGTTCGTTATTGTGACAACTAGGAACAAAATGACGTGGGTGAGCCCGACGCTAGCACAGGGGAGAGCACTGCGCTCTTTATGCCTGTGACAGTCTGTCAAGGAGCCTCCTCCGCCAGCGTCTGTGGTCGCACTTCCCAGCTGTGCAGAGAGGGCAAAGTCTAGTGACAAGCGCTGGAACTGGAACGTCAGACTCTCGCCCGGCTGTCCGATGTGCTTTGGGCCATTGACCTCCTTTGAGCATCCAGCTTGCTCGTCTGTAAAACCCATGCTGGCCCCGAGTGGCTGCAAGGACTGCAGAGGCACACCAGGGCTGAGCACGGGCTGGCTGGATGAGAAGATCCAAGTCGTCCTCTCCCGGGGGTCACCTCTACCTCACCAGCTCGTACGTGCAGTACTGCTAGCAAACCAACTTCACTCCTGAGCCTTGCTCCTCATGAATTTTAAGCCCCTGGTTCCCCCTTCAATGCCATGCAATGTTAGCTTGCTGTTTGGGCCTAACCAAATAGTAACAGCTCCTAAGTAAACTCTGTACCATTTGGCATTTTTACATTTTTCTTTTACTTGTCTATGGTCTGTAACAATTTACATACCATCTATGTATCCATCTGTACCTGCTTATACTCTGTCTATTCATGCATCCACCCCTCATCCACCATCAATATCTATCTACCTATCCATTCATCCATCTATCCATCCCTCTGTCTCAGGCTCCATGATTTGCACCATGCTGCCAAATGGAAAAGAACTCAAAGCCCACCGAAAGGCTCGCCCCTCTGCCTTCACAGTTCTGTGGTATTGTTCATATTTCTTAAGTTTTCTCTTCCTTCTACCCAAAGAGAATCAAACGCAAATCACTGATTTTACCCCTTTGATACCTTCTGTCAGATTTTAAGAAATGCATTAAATTCAGACAATCCCATTAGTAAAGGCCACTATTTTAACCTCAATCTGAGTCTACATACTTTCCACATACCTATACACGGGCTCTCTGTAAAAGTGCTGAATGAATTCAAGCCAGGAGAAAAGACCATCCAAGAAAACGTGAATCCCACAGCCCGCGGAGAGGTGAACTATTTAAGGCCAGGATGGCCCATACTGAGGCCACAGCTAAGACCAGGGTCCCTGCGCCCCCCACCGGACCTGAACCACAGAGCAGACCCCGGGGGGCCGGGCCTGGGGGCAGGACTGTGGGAGAGCAGTACTGTGGCAGGAGCCGGCTGCACCGTGCGGAGCTGGGTGCAGCTTCTGGCCCACCTGCTGCGGAGACAGCCCCTCGGGCATCGGCGTCAGCACGGCCTCCGGGTGCTTGCAGTCGACGTCAATGAACAAGTTCTGCTCCTCCTCAGGACAAGATCTGTGGTCTTAAAACAGGCAAGATGCATAAATGTCACACCGAACCTACGTATTTGTAACGTTACATGTTGAAGCACAGTGAAGTAAGTTATCAGGCAAACATTTTTTGTAGAATTTCTATTTCACATATTTTACAATCAGCTTTTAATAAACTGAAATTTAACAAAGCCAATAAAATATCCTCCCCACAGGATAGTACAGTGCCAATAACTGACAAATTCAGTACAGGAAATTTTGACTCGAAAGGCAGAGGCGTCAGGTGAGCAGCCAGACAGCAGCGTGGTGGTGAGCACCTCTGCCCTACTGTGGCATCAGGACTGCAAGCCCAGGCCTGCAGGGGACGGCTGAGGGCCAACACTGATACCCAGCGAGGACTCACTGTGTTTCTCAACTGTCCTCCCTCTTCTCTCACTGGAAATCTGAACAGGCACAGTTTTCCAAAAATCAAGATGTCTAAACCAAAACTAAATTCATTTTTAAAAGCCAGATACAGCTGGGTACAGTGGCACACACCTGTAATTTCAGCACTCTGAGAGGCTGAGGCAGGAAAATCACAAGTTCCAGCCCAGCCCGGGCAACTTAGGGAGAACCCATCTCAAAATCAGAAACTGAAAAATTAGGGCTGGGGATGCAGTTCATCGTGAAGGCCCTGAGTGCACAAAACAGCCAGAGACAGCTAACTAAAGAATCCAGAAAACACAGGACTTGTAGCCCAAGAAACCCTGACTCTTCGCATTTGAAGACCCAGCTGCTGCCAGCTTTGCAAGCTACGATGCCCAGGCCCTCCCTGGGAGCCTGGCAGGTGCTGGGCAGTGGCTGGGCACACATGGGCCTGAGAACACCGGCCCTGCCCAAGCCCCCATGATCCAGCTCAGGGACAGAGGTGGAGCGTCAGGGACAGCTCATCCCAGAACTGCCCCAGCTAGACAGGAACGGCACCTCCTTGCACAGTCCTCCGAGTTGGCGAGACCTGGGGCAGGGCCCAGGACAGGCATTTCTGACCTGAGCCCAGCACCCAGGACCCCAGCGTTCAGGACTAGATGGAGGTGCTGTGCTGCAGGGCTGGGGAGCGACACCGTGTGGCAGGGACCCACAGAGCACGGCCCCCCAAGGCTGCAGCCGAAGGAGCAGCATGGAGCAGGGAAGATCTCACTGCATCAGAACGCACATGCCCACCTCCTACACTACGGACACCTGTCTGCCACACCTTGTACTGCCAGGACGGATGCTAAGGGGCTAGGGCAGTTTCAGCTCCAACGGCACAGGGCGCCCCTAGGAGGCATCAAGACTGCAGTGCACCCTTGCGTGTGCGTGTGCGTGTGCATGTGCAGGCACAGGTGCGCACACACACAGGTTACCGGGGACTGAACCCAGGAGCTTCACATGGAGCTACATTCCCAGTCCTTCTGCATTTCTTATTTTGAAACAAGGTCTTGCTAAACTGCCAAGTTTCCCAGGCTGAGTTCAGACTTGTCCTCCTGCCTCAGCCTTGCAGCGCACCAAGATGATAGGCATGTACCACAGCCGGCTGGTGTCTTCCTAAACCCACATGACATCAGCAAACACGGTGCACAGGAGCCTGCAGCGATGTTAGGTGCAGGAGGACCCATGGAGCACTCTGAAGGTACAGGGCAGCGAGTCTGTACCGGAGGCTCCAGGGACCCCTGGGGTGTCCAATAGTGCCGGGCCTACGGCCTCCGCCAGCACACGCTGCCCCTAAACACATCCCTCCATACCAAAGAGCCGTGCAGGCCACGGTCCTGGCCCTGTTGCGGGCTAGGAAACCCGAACACCCTCCCTGCAGATTTCTGGAACTGCCACCGTGACCACTGTGCAGGTCTAGAGCGGGTGACGTTATTGACAGGCTGCCCTGGCACCTGTGCGATGGGGGACCAGGGACGAGGCGAGGTCGCTACCGGCCCTGCTGGGAGGAGACAACAGAGAAGCCACCTGCCGGGGGATGCGTCTCACCCCTACTGCTCCTGTGTGACCCTGTCCCTATAGAAATGCTCCTCTGTGGCCACAGAACCTGGACCCCATTGCAGGCGAACTTGGGCCAGACCTTGGGAGATGAAGGACTTGGTCCTGATGAAGGAGCGACCCCTCTTCACTACAGCCTTGGTCCGCTCCAGCCCATCCTTGGTGCCCTCCTTGGCCGCCTTCATGAGCTTCTGCATCTGTGGAAAGGGAGACACCTGAGAAACAGCACCAGCCCTGAAACACCTTGTTGTTTCTGTTATTTTAAAAGGATACCGTCAAGTAGTCTGGGCTTAAAACATTACCTGACACTGGCTTTCTGATGTGGGAGAGCTTGATTGAGTGTGTGTGCCCTTTGGTTACTTTTTATTTTGTTTTTAAATAAAAGGAAAAATTGAAGTTTAAAAATAGAGCCCTTCCTTGACACTGTTAGGCGTATCTTCCTCTGCCTGAAACTCAGTCTTTTATTTTTGCTGCAGTTTCCACGGGCAGGCACAGGCTACACGTCCAGCCCAGCGCAGGAGTCCCCCGCCATCTGGAGGGGCCCCTCCTGCTCAGGTCACCAGCCTGTGGCAGTGGGAGCCAAATGGAAGAGTCAGGAGGCTGGAGCACATGTGGGGACAGCCCATCCAGGACAAGGAGACACCACTACTACTCAGCGACTTGCACAGAGGGTGACATCCTGCCAGCCAGTGTGGTCATTCAGCAGGCTGCCGGGATGCCAGGAGCTTCTGAAGCAGGGCTGGCCTTATTCCTTCTTCCCTAGAAACCTAACATCTGAGTACCAGTCAGAGACCCTGGACGGCTCCCTTTAGAGAAGACCCAAGCAGCCATGAAAAGGTGAACAGCATCTTTCTGTGCCAACCTCAAGCTCTGACCACCTCTTGTGGGTTCCCAAGGGTGCCCCTAGGACTGTGCATCGTGCTTGAACTAAATCCCCACCCACGTTCCACCCAGCACCCAACTTCCATTTCTACCCCTGCCTGACCATTCTCTCCTACTTTCAAGTCAAAAACTTCAAAGCCACAGCTGTTCCCCTATGTCCTCCAGCCCTCGAGCCTACACAAGCTGGTATGCGGCTGGCGTGTCCTTGGTGGCTCCTCACACAGTCCCTCTTCATGTCTACCCCAGAAGCCTCATGCTCAACTCACTACAGGCAGTGTCGGTGGCCTGCCCAGCCCTGCTCCTTCTTGGCCTCAGACCTGAGCTGCCCCGCTTGCTGCCAGCCTGACCCTCTGGGAATCAGGTCCACAGAGTGCACAGGAGGGACCCACACAGCCACAGGGCCCTGTCCCTGCATGACGCAGCTGGAGACTCCACCCCCAGTCCCTGCCCGGCTCTGTCCCTGACCAGGCTTCTTACCCTCCCGAATGATCACCCGGCCTGCTCCTCACACGGCACAGGCCCCCACCGCCCTGGCCCTGTGATCACTGCGCCTCACCACCCGGTTCCCACAGAGCCCACAGCACCCCAGAGATCTCGACACTGGCCTCTGTCACTATCTGCTGGGGCCAGCCAGAGTGGCAGTGGGCAGAGGCATGTTCCCAGAGTCGCCGCTGTGGGAGCACCACGATGGAGAGAGGGCTGCGGCTGCAGCGGGATCCAAGCTGTCCACTTCCCGAGAAGAGCCAGGCAGCCGGCGTCAGAAGGAAGAAGGCCAGACTGCAGTGGGAGTTACTTGACAGTGCCCTTTTAAAACACACCTCGAGGACCCCGTCGCCATGATTCCAGTCCAGCAGTTCTCAAACCTTTTGGCCCAGGAGCCCTCTGCGCACTCGAAGATCCTCATCGTTAGCACGTCTTCAGTGGTCCTGGGATCAGGCCCAGGGCCTCGCGCACTGCGAAGCACGCACTCTACCGGCCCTTAAAAATTGAATGTGCCTGGGTTTTATTAATGTATGATGACTGCATGAGAAGTTAAAACTGAGAAAGATTTTGAAGATTTTTTTTTTGCTAACATTCATTTAAGTGGTAAAATCTATTAGTTGTTATCATAAATATTTATGAATAATTATGGTATTTTCCAAAACAAATAATAATGTTGTTTTATACTCCTGGAACTTTCTCCCTGACACGGCTGGACTCTGCCCTCCTTCGACTGTGAGGTACACACCATGGAGCCTCCGGAAAGTTCCTCCAGTCACTCGTGAGAGAACAAAACACAAAAAGGACACAAGCCTCCGAGTCAGTGTGGCCCAGGAGCCCAGGGCAGGAGGGACCGGCGCAGGGCGAGGTCGGCCGCTGGCAGAGAGGGCCACACTACCTTCCGCTCCCGCCTGTGCGTTAGCTGCTGCGCCTCCACGGCTCCCACCGTGCTGGCCACCAAGCCTCTCATCTTTTCCTCACAGTGCGCCTTTAAGCGGGTTAGGTCATGAGAGAGCTGTGGCATAAAGAGATAGTGTCTTTCAAAACTGGGCCCCAGCCAGACCCCGACCCCCGCTATGTGGGGCCATGGCCACCCCCACCGACTCCTGAGGGGTACACGCACAGGTGCAAGACTGCACCAGAGGGCTGTGAGGTGTGCCAGGTCACACAGAGCAGGCCAACATGCCAACATGCATGCGCGAGACCACCCAGGAACCCTGGACGCGGCCAGCACCAAGGCAACGCCAGACTGATGGAGCAGATGCTGGGGCACCATCTTTCCTGCCCACCATCCTCTCAGAAACACACACACAGCCTAAGCCCTGGGTTCCTGGGCCTTCTCACGTCAACCAGAAGGACACGCTAAACGGTGAGTGAAAATTCAAGACTGCTGTCAGGATGACTCCTCGACGACTCAGCCTCATCTGGTAGTTTGAAAAATCTGATGCCTTAAACCAGAAAGTGTGAACCTAAAGCTCTTCAGTCTCAACTGTGCCTGACCACAGGGTCCCCGTCCAGCTCCTCTTCGCCTCGAGCAGCAGGTATGCTCGGGGGCCTGGTCATGACTCGGCATCCACAGCCAGATTTCTGCCGGCCTCTCACACTTCTCTAGCCCTCACTGGCATGGCTGGAAGCTCCCCTGGGATCCCAGGTCCACGGTGGGACAGAGCAGGGCAAAGCGTGTAGCAGCAGTGTCCATCCTCGACCTGACATGGCCTGTCCATGTTGGACATACAGATGAGCGCATCTCCTGAACGCTTGCCTGACAGGTGACTCTGATGGCCTCAGTGTAAGTCAGGGGTGTCTGACTTGGCTGCACCAAGCCAAATCCTCCCTCCTCATAAGCTCTGCCAACTTATGACCACATCCTCCCTTGCTGGCAAAACGAGGTGATTAATCCTGGCCACAGGAAAAGCCTACATCCCTGGACAAATCCTGTTCCCGACAGAGTCCTGACTTCCATGAAACAGGTGTAGGGAACAGAATTCTAAACCAATAACAACCCGTCAGTCATGGCAACGTGGCAGCTACAGGAGGAGGCAGTCTCCGGTTACTGGGGTCCCTGGGAGGGGCACTGGCCACACCTGACTGTCACATGGGCAGGTGACTGTACACGTACTACCAGAAGAGCTCACCGACAGCACACCTGCCCAGTGGCACTGAGGGGCCTGCACACAAGCTTGGAGGGAGGCACTGGGCCCTGCCATACCACCGCTCCACAGCTCATTCTTCCAAGGGCTCCAGGTCCTTCCTCCCACCCTAACTTCAGAAGAAATCCAAAGTATAAATAAGTCAAAGAACAACATAAAAGATAGGTAACAGGAAACAGGGAGATGGATCTTTTACAAAAGGGACCAAGAGATGGAGGGAGGGGCAGGGAGGGGAGGGAAGGGACTGTAAAAAGGATGACGATGTGTTGTGCATGTGTACCAACTCTCCACGATGAACGTCATCATTTTGCACTGCAAACATGGATTAATAAACAAATTTTAAATTAAAAAAAGAAGCACTTTCCTGTCGTTCCCAGCACTGTTATACCACTCTCCTGCTTGGGTGGGGGGGCTGGTGCTCAGGACTCTGGGGGAAGCAAAGCGTGGGGGCCAGGCCGAGTCTGCCCTGTGCTGGGCCCTCCAGAACTGGATGGACCCCACGAGGAGCCGCAGAAGCACCATCCACTCTGCGGAGGGCACGCTTGCCTTTGTTGCTCAGTGTCAGGGCCCAGGTCTCCCTGACCATGCTGGGTGAAATGATAAGCACCGTCTTCTTGCCAGTACCTGATGTTTTCCCCAAACCTTACAGCAACAGTTTAAAAATCAACTGTCACATGAATCAAACCACGCTCCGCAGCCCCATTCTCACATCAAAGAGGAGCACTGCCCCTCACCCACGTGGACACCGCACACCTACTTGCTTCTTGTGGCTGCCACGCAGGAAGGACCTGGGAACACCATTCCTGCATTCCGAGTCGCTCTGCTCCTCGTAGCTCTCAAATTCACTCGAGCTCCACCCATATTCCACAGAACTGTTTCCACCTTGCTCTCCATTCTCAACGTCATCATAAATCATTTCATCTGAGTGCACAAATTCCAAGAGTGAATTACAATTCAAATGCAGAGTTCACCTGCTCATGCAGAGTGGGGCAGGACTGTATCCGAGTAACCAAGAGGAACAATGCAGCCTGGCACGCTCCTCAGAAAGGTTCTCAGAACCCTCTGTGAGGGCAGCAGTGTGCGGGGCCTCAGAAAGCTCTCCACCGGGCTCCCACAGATCCCCCGGCCCCTCCCATACCCCAGGGACCACTGGCCTGTCCAAACCAGCCATACTTATACCAGACACTTCACTGGCAAGAGCGAACATTCCATGAGGCTGTGATTTTCTTTTAAACACAAGTGTACAGAATATAAAAGGGTAAGACAGGCAGCTAGGTAGATGGACGACAGATAAGTGTTCAGCAGCTGGGTAATTGACGGACGAAGGGTAGGCTGGTAGAGGGATGGCAGATGACTGTCGATGGGTGGATGATGAACGGTTGTGAACAGCCAGAAAGATGAGAGATGCAGAAGTGCTTACAAAGTGAAGTTTGTAAGCAGACAACTGTAAATTTCCTTTTGGCTAAAAACTGTCAATAAAATGTACAGCCACCTCTGTGCATTGAGACAGTTTGTCACATCAGCTAGAAGCTGAAGAACACATCATATTTATGCCACCAGAGGATGACAACGGTCTTTATTAAATAAAAGACCTTTGTTTCAAAAGCCTAAGGTGAGGTGCACCTCGGCCGTCTCATGATTCGTACCCTAAAATGTGGGTCAGCCTGAGCTGCTCAGACTCCTGCCCGGCCACTCCAGCCTCTGTGGCAGGCAGAGGGCTGACGCCCACACGCGGCTTCACCCAGCACACCAAAGGCCCTGGGCCATAAGGGCGACTCTGACGGCACTGGGTGCTGGAAAATGTGCAGTGCAGCAAAAGCACACACAGGAATCTCTGTTTCCAATGCTGCGGCCTGGCAGAGGGCTCGTGGAGGCTGAAAATGCTGCGCAGCTTCCCAGACATCCCTGCAGCTTTCTGATTTCCACCACCAATCACCAGTGTGAATGGCCCCTTTGTCTAACTGAAGCTTGTTGGGGTAAAGGACTTTCTGAGAATCATTCTGCTTATGTTATCATTATCATTATTGTATAGCAAAGCATACTTTTATAAAAGATGGTGTTTCCGTGCCTTCAAGCGAATCTACCTTCCTCTATGAGGTTACTACGCATGTCCTCAGCCATTCACAGTCTGAGAGCTCTAAGCAGCCCGGTACTAATGCGTACATCCTCCAGGACAAGGGCAAGCACCACACACAGAGAACATGCAAACCACACGTCTTTCCACTGAAAATGAGAAATCAAACGAGGCTGTTGCATGACACAAGCTCCACTTGTACTTCCCCACAGAACTCAGATTGCTTCTTTCTGAACATAGAGCAAATCCTCCAGGCTTCTGAGCAACAGCTCTGAAGAGTGAACACTGCAGGTCAAAACAGCAGCCGGCTGGCCGTGAGCCTGGTGCAGTGTGCAAGGGGCCTTCAGCAGGGCCTGGAATCCCCCAGTCACCACCACGGAGAGCGGCTCAGGTTGGTGGAGGAGGAGAGGCCCACTGAGTCAGGGAGAGGGCAGGGCACCGGGCTGTGTGCACTGCCCTGGCCCACAGGATTGAGGCCAGGAGTGTGCCCAGGGGTCAGGTGATACCAGGTGTTCCTCAGGATGAAGATGGGGCCACAAGGACCCAGGAGGGTTGCAGAGAGAGCCAGACACTCCACCACCCCAGGCTGACCTCGGAGGACTGTCAGGTGTAAGATACTTCTGGAACCTCAACAGAGACACTCAGCGAAGATCCTGGCTCTGGGGGCCAGAGAAGTTTCCGAACATCACTGAGCACCATGAGACAACTTTCCACACTCTTAGAGCCAAGGAGAGGGAGGCCGGTCCTCAGTTGACAGCTCGTTGTCTCTGCTGTGCTGTCCGTAGAAGGGACACAAGCCCAGCCGGGACCGCAGTCACCCTGGCAGGTGGCTTGCTGGAGGACTCTGGGGGGTACTGGCTTGACACCTTCAGGGGCACAGCTGCAGGGACAAATGGCCTGAAGACACACTTCACAGGTGTGTAGCAGTCAGCCAAGCGCTCAGCTTCTCTGCCGCGCACATTTAACTCACAAGCCCTGTATTTACTCACAAGGTCTTCGGGTGACTGTCCCCATGTGATCACAAGAGCAGGGACAGCTCTGTTCACTGAGTCCAGACAGAGCCAGCAGGCGACAGTGCCTGGGAAGTACCTGTGCAGGCAGTAGCTGTGTTTCTAATTCTTCCTTCCCCATTCATCAGGTTCACTGTAGATTCTGAGAATGTCCCCTCTGTCAGGCTAAGAGCACACCCTCCAATTATGAGTTTTTAGCCCTGGATGGCCACTGCATCTTTCTGAGTGCGTCCTGAGCACCTATGAGAGGAGCATCCAAGTGTAGGGGAACCACGCAGTAAGTTCCTGGTGTTCGAGGGCCCTCGATCCTTCCTGAACAAGATCAGCTTTCACCGCCCTGCTGAGACGCTCCCATCTCCTGACACCATACTGGGGGTATCTGCATCTCCCTGTGTGGGGAGGGCTGACACGACCACGCTGCATCACCATCCAAGCCAAGGCACGCGCCTGCCCAGTTCCGGGTGCGCAACAAGGGCAGTGAGTCCAAGGGGAGCACTCGGGGTCCCGGGCTGCTCAGCACGTCAGCTAAGTGACCCACCCGGTGTCCTGGCAACTGGAGCCTTCCTACTGTCTGTCCATGTAGTTGGCCATGTGAGGAAAAGCTCAGTTTCACCTGAGCCTGTAGGGACACGGCTGCGGCCTCCCGTTCAGTCTCCTCCTCTCCTCTCCTCCGCTTTGCTCTGCCCCAGTAACATTACCAGACCATGCCGATCTCCGTGGCTTTTCCAGGGCTGTGCCCCGGCTGCGTGACACTTCCCACCGCTGTGTTCTCGGGGCACCTTCCTTCCCTTCCCTGGGTTCACTCTGCTGTTCTTTGTGTACCTGAGTTGCAGCAAGGCCTGTTTTTTCTCAATCTCTTCTTTAATATATGCCATTATGCCTACAACTTTACTGTTTTATTTTTTAACTTTTTTTAAGCTTTGCTGTTTTAAATCCATCTCACAAGATTTTAGATTCATCATATCAAAATATTTTCTCATTTCCATTGTTTCCATCCTTATCGTTGACTTAACATAATACACTGATTTTTAATTTCCAAATGTTCACTTTTTATTGACTTCATAGGATTGTTATCAGGTAATGGGACCTGAATACCAACTATCTGGCATTGGTTAATGTTTGTTTTGAGGCACTTGATGTAATTTCAGAAATATTTCTGGTGTTTGGGAGGAAACGCACACTTGGAAATTATTGGTTTCAAGGTTCTCCTGTGTTCTTCAAGACCATACACTGATTTTCTCCGCAAATGCAGAGGCTGAGTGACCAGAGCCGACCCCTAGCCCCAGCCCCAAGCAAGTCCACACATTGGTGCTGTCCAAGCCCATGCTGTTTAGTTTGTCCACAACCCCACAACTGATCTTCCTGCCACACTTTCTCGTCTTCCAGTACTTCTTCTGGGTTTGGGATCATTTCCCTTGAAGTACAAAACTGTTCTCACAGCATCAAGAGGGGTGACCTCCATCTCTGCCTTCTCTCTTTGAGGGGCTGCCCAGGGCTGGGCATGGAGACCAGGGCCAGAGCTGCCGCTTCCACCCACACTCCACAGACTTCTCTCTGCATCGCACATTGTCAGGAGGCCTGGTGGTCCGAGGGTGACTCCTTGCAGCGTCTTGTTCTCTCCAGCTAGTATTAAGGTTTCTCTGGATTTGGCTCCTGGATTGGTGTAACTGACACTTCAATGGGGCTTGTATTGCTACATGCTGAGAACATATGTGTCTTCCTTCACTTCTGGAAAATTCTTGGTAACTTCTTTCGAATATCATCTTATCCTGGTTCTCCATGTTTCCTCGTTTACACTTTATTAGACATTGGTACTATACTTCTTGGCCTCCATGTTTCTTCCCTCTTTGCTCCTATTTTCTCTTTCACTCTCTCTGCTTCAAGCATCTATCTCTCTCTCTCTCTCTCTCTCTCTCTGTCACACACACACACACACACACACACACACACACACACACACACACCCCCAATGTTCTAGGCCACTCCTCCTCAAGATGTGAAACGTAGACAGCAATGCACTGGGCCCAGGCAGGAGCACACACTGCACCCCGAGGGAGAGACAGGAACCCAAACCCTGACACTCAGTTCCAGACAACACCAAACCTGGCTCCGACTCTGAGTTTTCCCTGGGGACATCGTCATAAATGGCTTCTTCCGGATCTGCAATAAAAGAGAAGAAACTTCAAAAACTGGCCAAAACCAACCAAGTGCAATTTCAGCTTCACAGGGCCACGGCTTCCTGTGACTCATGCTACTCAGGACACTGCTGCAGAAGGGCGGCTAGTGGCCCATCTCCAAGGCCTGGCACCATCTCCGGGCAGGATACTTTGGAATGAGACGTCACTCCTAGTGGCGAGTCATCATCAACTGTTTATGGCTTCCAGGCTGATTTATTCCAGACTCTATGCTCACTTACACACCTGTGCAGGGCTGTCTTATAAGCATTTTTTTTCAGTACTGGGGGTTGAAACCAGCATCTCACAAATGCTAGGCAAGTGCTCTACTGCTGAGTACACCGCTAATCCTTTTGAAATGCTTTTATTTTGAGATAAGGTATTGTTAGGTTCCCCAAACTCGGCTCTAATTTGGGATTCTCCTGCCTCAGCCTCCCAAGCAGCTGGGATTACAGACCTGTGCCACAGCACCTGGCTCTTATAAACATCTTTAAGATTATGAAGTTAAAGTGTCCTAATGTACAAGAAAACACAAAGGTGATGTACAGAGTTTCAGAAATAAAACTGCAGTATAAAACGGGAAACCATCAAATTCGGTGATGGTCCTGGAGTGTTTCCCCCGGAGGCTGGGCCTGTATTTTGGTGCACCTAGTACCCTGAGAAAGTGTCCCCATCTCCAGGAGTGTGGACCCAGGAGCCCACCAGGACCATCATCCTCCTCCTGTGACAAGGCTGAGTACTGCACAGAGCCCACTTCCATGCATGGTCACTCAAGTCGATGCACAGATATGGAGTCTTGGAGAAGTGGGGATGGATTCTACACCAGAAATAAAACTACAGGCCTGCGTCAACTGCCCCTTAGCGCTGTCCAGTTCTGGCGCAGCTCTATCCCAAAATCATCCTCACCAAACCACCATGCACCACTCGGGTGAGGTGATCACCAGAGACCACCAGCTGTTTCCACTGGCAAGCCTGTCCCATGAAAGAGTTTCATAAGCACCAGGTGGAGGTGACAAGAAAGACGTCATTAGAAAGGAGTCTTTACTTCTCCTTAAAAATTAAGACAAACAGATCTGGCTGACAGTGTCCTAGCCTCTTAAATGTCAGTGGATCTAAATCTGGCATGCTGGGCGGTGGGCTGGCTGGACACCCACCCGGTCTGTGGCCCTGTGGTGCTGGTGGGCTGTGGGCTGCAGGTCATAGCCTTTGCCCCCCATATGATGCAGGACAGAACCAAATCTGTACCCGGAAGCAGTCAGGAAGGGGAAGGGCATAGAGGGATGTGATTGTCTGGAGGGAAAGGAAGGCTGGCTCCACAGAGCCCCAGGAAATTGTCCTCACATGCAGCTGCTGCTAATCTCCTGGCAGGCACAGGCTGCTCTTTAATATTTTAAGTAAAGGAAGCCGGGTGCACTGGAGCACATCTGTAATCCCAGCACTCTGGGAGACTGAGGCAAGAGGATCACAAGTTTGAGCCCAATCAAAAAATAAAGGGCTGAGAATGCAGCTCAGTCCAAAGGCCACAGGTTCGATCCTTATTAGTCCTAAGTAAACAAACATACTGTGTGTGTGAAAGCTTCTGATCTGATGGAGCACCAGAGGCGGCACACCGCACAGGGACCCAGGCTCTGGGGCAGGGCCACTCACTTTCCATCCACGCCGTGTTGGCCGGGTCCGCTGCCCACCGGGCGAGGGCACTGCCTTCCTTGCTGCTTTGATCACCACTGGAAGAAAACACACCATAAAGTCAGAGTGTGGAGAAGCAGGCCAGTCCCTGGGGGCTCAGGGCCCACGATGCACATGTGCACATGCTAACCTGCTAACTCTATCTTACCAGATAGGACTCAGGAATCCCGAGTTCAAATCATCATTGACAACTTTATTAGCAAGTAAGTTACCACTCTCAGCAAAGCGTCTAACTGGCACCACCGGAACCCAGCAGAAATGTCATCCCTGCTCAGAAAAGTTCTACCTCTCGTGGTCACACAAGGTGAGCTGTGCAGGACCTGCGCCTGTGCCATCTGTAGCACAGGCTGGTAGGAGAGAGTCACAAGGCCACCCACGTCCACAGGGGGGGTGGTCACAGGGACAGACAGGGACCTGGATTCTGGCCAACACCTTGTGCAAAAGAAGAACTGGATAAGACTCACTGGAGAACCCAAGGATACCTGGGAGGGCACAGGGTTGACCAAAGAGACACGGCACGACAGGGCCCTAGGACACTTGTGTCCTGCGGGGCTCATTTCACAGGAGTGAAGCATGTGGAAGATGAAACTGATTCATGGGAAGGAAGGAGCCTGGAAACAGGATGAGCGTCCAAATACACATAGAGAACGCCCTGAGAAACTCAACGCTGGAAGCACCGTGTTCACACCCAAGAACTCGGCCCCAGCACACAGCCTTCCAGAAGAGGACAGAGGGCAGAGGCGCCCGCAGGACACGGCCTTGTTCACTATCCCTTTCTGGCCCAAAGCACTGTAAAGGGCACACAGGATCCCAGCTCCTGCCTGGCCCTGAAGAGAGCTTCTTTCTTCCTCGGGGCCCAGTGTCCAGGAAGTGGTTCTGCTGGAAAAGAGACAGTCTGTGTCCTGGGGCCGGCTAAGAATTTATCACAGTTGGTGAAAAATTAGAACTTATCAACTGTTTGTTTCTGGAATTTTCACTCAGTATGACTGCAGCCCAGGTAACTGAGACCACAGAGGTCAGGTGCACAGAACAGGGCTGCGGCCACATGGGCAGTCGACAAGTAGCCAGTTGAGGACAGCCCACACCAAGAAGGGAGGATTCTTCCTGACTTTTTTTTTCTTTATTTTCTTTCTTTCTTTTTTTTTTTTTGGTGCTGGGGATCAAATTTAGGCCCTTGAACTTGCAAGGCAAGCGTTCTACCACTGAGCTAAATCCCCAACCAAGAAGGGAGGATTCTTCTGCTGTGTACACCTGAATAAGAAGCTCCTTGAAAAAGTAGAACTGCAGGAAATACGAATGCTTTTTTAAAATGCTCCCAAATGCTTCCATACAATTAAAAACACTATACTTTCCCAAATCTCCCAGCTTGATTGAGTGCACTACATTTTACATCTTTTCCTTGAAAGGACTTCACTGATTCACAGACATGTTTCCCACAGTGAGTCGCCCACTGCTGAGGACAACAGGCCACGGACTTGCGCTACATATGGGGCTGTGGTTTCTAAAGAAGCACCACAGTGGACCAGCTGGACCAGCCGTGTGACCTGTCCCCATATCTGCACGGGGGGCCCGTCAGCGAGACTTCTCCCCAGAAGACCCTTTGTCTTCTGGAAGGTTCCACGTGGGCCACATTGATCCCTGGTAACTAATGGGAAGACCAGGACAATGGGGTGTTCAGAGGGCGCTGAGCCTGTGCCTTGGGAGGCACCAAGCAGGGAGGCCACAGCTTGAGTCCCTCAGGCAGGAGGGGCCTGGGCTGGCACGGAGGGCTGAGGGAAGGGTGGCACAGGATTGCATACACACAGAAAATAAACAAAGTACCTGTACGGAGGGTCCTCAGAGCTCAGGGAATTGAACTGCTGGTCGCCAACAACTTCCAGCGCTTCTGCGGGGAAAGAACCACACCGCTTCATGCCTGACAGAAATGTCTGAGCTGTCAATTTTACCCTTACGATGACTTCAAATCTCCCTTTCTTGTCTAGGACAGGCTTCTGTTAACATGAAGATGATTTGCTGACACACTAAAGTTTCTGAGCTTTCAGATAAAGCGACTTTGATGCAGGACTGTAACAAAATGTGAAACCCCAAGGTCCCAGAAAACAGAAATAAAATGTGTAATGTGCAGCAATCCGAGGCCAGAGCTGAAAGGGTGCCTCGTGTGCCCCTTCCGTGGAATCTCCTGCAACCTGACCCACCTCGAGGCCACCTAGAGCGGCCCCGATGACAACCTTTTGACACACACCTCACACACTGGCGTCCACACGCTCATGCCCCTCACACGTTCCCACACGCACAGTGCAGATTCTCACACACATACACATGCCCTCACATTCTCACACTCAAATCCACACACATTTACTCACACCCATGCTCTCACATGTGCACTCACTCTCACATACCTCATACATGTACACGCACAATCTCACACATACCCTCACATGTGCACACATGTTCTTACACTCGCCCTCACTGTTGCAGTTCTCTCACACATACCTACATGCGCTCGAGTTCTCACACACACTGGGTCCACTATGGTGTCCTGGGGTCTGACTGGCATGTCCTCGGGTTGCTGCTGGTGACAGAGGCCACCCTGTGGGCTACACACACACTTCACGAAGATGGACAGGTGTGGGCTCAGCCCACAGCAGGAGCAGGCTCAAAGGGGCCCCTGGGAGTGGTACGGACAGGAGATGGTGCCGTCACAGCTGTCACCAGTACAGTAGTGACCACCTACTGGCACAGGGTCAGGAACCCCTCAGAACATAGCTGGCGCTGCTCACCCAATAGGTGGACACCTTACCATGTAGGTGAGGCCGCCCACACCAGCACCAGAGGGCTGACTTGCTGTACAGCATGCAGACCTCACCCTGGGGCAGACACATAGCTGGTACCATCAGAGCATATGGGAGCTGGCCCGGGACTGACGTTCACCTTCCAGGGCAAGCAGGGGTCTGGCTGAGGGCACAGGCTGTTCTGGACCCAGCTGTTGCACTTGGCTCAAGAAGGAGATGCAAGGCGAGTGCCTTCGAGATCTCTCTGCACAGGAGGTGGGCAAGGAACCTATTCACAAGGACGTGAGCGCCCTGCACACTGCGACCACCCAGGACCCAGAGGACCTTGGGGCTGCTCCCCAGGACCTCGCATACCAGGATGTAGGGGCCCCACATCAAAACCTTCACTGTCCCGGCCCGAGAAAGAGCTTGGTACGCTCATCTCTCTCAGGGTCAAAGACAAACACAGGCTGCTCCTCGTTTCAGGGTGAACAGCAGTGTGCATCACCATAGTTCATTGCTGGCACTTGGTGGATGGTAAAACAAAACAAATTCTTTTAAGATCATACTGAATTATTTTAAAAATAATTCAAATTATATTCAGCTACTTAAAATAATCAAATAATTTAGAACTAAGCAAACAGCTTTAAAATGAACACACTTCCCTAAGGGCAAGTTCTCCGCACCCCACACTCCCTCCCTCTGTGGTCGCAGCTCAAGAACATCGCTGGGGACTGCAGCAAAACCCAAGGATCACAGCCAAGCTTGGCAGGAAGATAGCTATCCTAAAAAAAACTATGGTTTCCAATTTTCAAAGTCAATGTTTTCTTCGCTGATGATTTTTTTCTCTATTGTTAAAACATTTCTCTATTGAAAAAACATTTACTGCAATTTTCACACACATGCAAACTACATCCTAATTCAGAGCCCTTCCTGAGAAGGGCTCTCCAGGGAACAAGGCTCACACACAGCAGGAAAAATTCCCACGGCATCCTGGGAAGCACAGCGGGGATATGATGGAACAGGCAGGAGGGCCTGGACCCAGTCTCCCCACTACACACCAGACAAGCAGATCTATGCTATGCACCTCTCGGCACCTGGACCCTAGGCCCCAGCCTGGACACCAGCTCTGGCACACTCTCTCCCACCAAAAGTGAGGCTCTGGTGAGCAGCAACGCTGAAGCACGTGACCCAGGCCACACCGTGTGTCTCTGACCACCAGACACACAGAGAGCCCAGAGCTGAGGACGGGCAAAGCCATGGGAGGCGCACCCGCTAGCCCTGGGCACTGGCTGGGTGCCTTCAGCTGCCCATCTCCCACCCCTCCCTGCCAGGCTCACTGATGCCCAGGCACCTCCCGACCCCCCATATCTTTGAACAGAGGAAGGGTATCAGAAGCATAGTGACCCTTCAAGGCTTGCTGTCCCTCCCTCCTGGGTCCTCTCAGTCCCAGAAAGACGCTGGCTCCAACCAATCCCAGGAGCCCAGTTTGTGGATCAAATGGTGGCAAATGCGAGGGAGAATGTGGGCTTGCTGAGTTTCCAGGAATGCGTGGGGTAAAAGTCACCTGCATCCTCCCCCATAGAAAGCCTAATGCATGGGGCCAGGTGAACTCCAAGCTTTTCCCTGAGCTCTATCAAGCAGAAGAGCAGTGTGGCCTCAGGTTCCCCACAAGGAGCCCAGGTGGCCCAGGGAGACAGGCACATACCTTCCTCATCCACAGACTCAGTGCGGATGATGATGGGGCTAGAGTAGGCGGGCAGGAGCACTGGCAGGCTGCAGGGGACAGCGTAGCCATAGGGCACGGGCACCGAGTACCCACTGGGCACGTGCAGGCCCACACTGTCCTCCTCAGCAGGCGGCTCTGAGGGTGGCAGTGCATCTTCCTGCAATGGCGTGATGTCAATGACAGAGTATGGGTTCACCTTAACTGGGACCACGAGCTTGGTTGGTTCTGCCCCTGTGAAGGCTTCTGCTCCAGGTCCCTTGTCACCTCCTGGAGGACAGAAGGACAGTCTGTCACACAGCAGCAAGGGCCCAGAGCTCCCTCCTGGGGGCAAGACAAGGACAGAGCAGCCCTGACCCTCCATCCAAGGCAGGGACCCCGGCATTCCCAGATCATCACAGGCGGCCACACACCCTGGGGAACAGGGCAAGGGCCAATCTGGGCACAGGCAAGAGGGAGTCTGCCTGCAGCTCCCAGGATGAGCTGGGGACCCCACAGAAAGCCTTTCCGGGGCAGAGCAGCGCAGGGCTAGCCCTGCAGTCACCTAGTCCCTGAGTCAAACCCCCAATCCCCAGACACGAAGATGGGAACCTTCCTAGTTGACCCAGCCGTGGCACCCGTCCCGTGCAACACAACGATACAGTGACGAGGGATCCCTATCAGAAGACCTCAATACTGCACAACTCCATCATAGAAACAGACAGAGCGCTGAGACTGAAAACTTGGAGAAAAGCATGAAACAAAACCAGAAACTCTGCCAATGATGAATGAGACCACTTCAGCCACATCTCAGAGAAGCCCTGTGTCTCTGTCCCCAAGGCCCCGCCACGCGAGAGGGCAGTCAGGCCGCCACAGTGGCGAGGACTCACTGGTGGGGGACTCGCTGCCAGGGGCCTCAGCTTCACCCACTCCTTCGCCCCTTGCCCTGGGGCTGGACGGGGCTTGCCGATCTGCTTCTGGGACTTCGTCTCCACTGTCAAAGTCGAATTGTTCTCCCTCTTCCTCCTCGTTGTTATTAGTATCGTATTTCACCTCGTTTTCTAAAGTTTAAAACAACATCAATTACAATATAGCATTTGTTCCCAGCACCAGGTCTGCACTTTCAGCCCAGGAGTGGAAGCAGAGGGCTGAGGAGGGTTTTGGGCTGGAGCGGCCTTGTTCTGGGCAGGTGGAAAAGAAAACAGAAGATAGAAAATGAGAGAGGAAGAAAAGCATTGTTCACATTTTAAATAGGTTACCAGGGACTGAGAAATCAATTAAGAAAAAAAAAAATCACCCCTTAGTAAGGATCTAAACCAACATGAAAGGAGAAGTGTTGAGTCCAAGACCACATGCGTTCTGCGGAGTGGTCCTACCAGTCCTGCACCACTGGCCAGGCTGAGCCCTCTGCTGAGCATGACCTTCACCGAGGTCAGAGAGCTCTTTCCAACCGTACTCTTGTACAGGCTGGACAGAGATTTGCTCAACTGGTACATTTTACATCACACACAGCAGAGGGTGTAACTCAGAGAGCGCATGCTTGCCAGAAGTCCAAAGCCCTGGGTTTGATCCCAGCACAACATCAAGAAGAGAAAGACTTTGTTATGGCTTGTGTTTAGATGTCCCCCCCTCCAAAAGCCTCCTGTGGTCACAGGTGGGGCTTTTTCAGAGGTGGCTGGATCTAGAGTGTGAGAGTGATTCATGGCACAATGCTAAGACTAAGGATAGGTGATTACTAAATCAGTCCACTGATTGGTTTGGCACCACCCTAATCCAGGTAGCCTGGATAGGATACATAAAAGGGGCAGAAAGACGCTGCTAAGGCTCCTTGCTTGCTTCCTTTGCTACCTTCTGCTTGAAATCAACTGTTTCTCCGCTGCGATGCCCTCTGCCTGCCACCCCACCTTGGAGCCAGCCAATTATGTACTGAAACCTCCACAAACTGTGAGCTAAATAAACCTTTCCTCCTTTAACTCTGGGTGCCAGGTATTTTGTCTCAGCAATGAGGAAAGTAACTAAGACAGACTTTAGAAGTCTTTTTTAAATGCAGAATTTTAAAAGAAAAAATCAGCAGAATATATGTTTTAAGAACCAGAACTCTGGCCCCGCTGTGCCATCCATTCCCAGGCAACAGAGAGATTCTCCGTCCCGCCCTGGACACCCAAAAGCGGCGCAGAGGCGCCTGCTAACCACGGGATTTTCCAATCAGCTTTTTTCTTTTTAACCTTCCCCTCTCTAAAGTCACCATTACCAAGTAGAGCCAACCATGACCTTGTGTTTGAAAATAACCCTGGAGGACTAAAGGTTATAAGAACCAAGAAACACATATACCCAGAAGAAACCGCAGAAACAGACATTCACAAGGAGGATGCTATTACCTAACTTTTTGTAACCTCATACAAAGAAAATATCAAACCAACTCGGAGAACAAACTAAAAGGTTTAAAGTACATATGTATACAAAGAAAATGACCAGACATAGAACCAAAACGCAACCCCAGACCCCCAGCCCAACCAGAATAAATATAGAGGACAATAACATCGAGGAAGTCAGAAGACACCCAACCCAACTCTCAGAGGTGATAGCAATAGAAGT
>PVJO010026504.1:0-21017 GCA_004026905.1 Hystrix cristata
TTTTAAAAACTGAAATGATTTTATTATTGCTTTTCAGACAAGAAGTTGCTATTCTCTGATTTCCATACATCTGCTTGTGTACTGTTTCAACATTCAGTAAGAAGAGTCAACATCAATCCTTTAAGCAGATGAATTTAAAATTAGAAATTTGGTACTGATGTAAGGAAGCCCTTGCATAGAAAACAGAATAGGTGTCTGAAGTAATTGCAGGAAGCTGTGACTACCCTAGGAAAATTACAGTACTAAATTCCTTAGATACCTATATGGAAGAAGATGCAGAAATACTCAGAATTATCTATGTGCACATATCTAACCTGCACAGAGAGCAACAAACCAGGAGCCTGGCAAAAGATTCTGGAAAATGTAGGTTGCTAACTTCTAACCCAAACAACGTTGCAAAGACTATAAAAGAGCAAATGTGGCTCGACAAAAATAATTATTAATTGTCATAGGTAAGTTCTTCAAGGATATTTTCAAAGATGATCTTTATATAGTATATACGTTATCATGATTTGAATCCTTCATTGTTTTTTTTTTTAATTTTTTCAGTACATTTTGTTGTGTGTAAACTTTTGCTCTAAGTGTGTTTTCATTTAATATTCTGGAAATATTGACATATTTTCTTAAATTCTGAATATTGCCGTTAAGAAATTTGATGCCAGTATTTCTCTGTGGCAACTCAAATAATGTTTTTCTCAATTTCAAGGAAATGCAGTTTCTCTATAATGTGCTTAAATTTATTTTGCTCTCCACAGTTACTTTTGGTTACCTTATGTTTGCTTTTAGTTGGAGATCTTGCTTATTCTATTTTACTTTTAGAAAAGATTTAAAGCATTATCTTCAAGGTATTCGGCAATTTTACTTTATCCTCTGATTCTAGCATTGTATTTAGTTTTGGCATTTTTACACATACATTCCAAATATGTTAATTTACTTTCTCATCTTCAAGACAGAGAGTCTTACTGTGTTACAAGTGTAGGTCTCAATTCCTGAGTTTAAGTGACTCTCCTTGGGTCCCTGAAATGGAGCTGCAGACATGTGTCACCAAGCCTAAAGTAGTAACTTGTTTTCCTATTTTATCATCCTTCTTTACCTTTCTGGTAATATCTAGTTGAATGATTTTCAGCCCAGTGTTCACTCTTTAGGAGCATCCATTTCACTATTCAACACATATTGATGATGTGTCGTTGGAGGTGTATTAGTTTTTAACTATTACAGGTATTATAATCCTCATTTCCAACTGTTTCTTCTTTACAATTGTTTGTGCTAGGCTGATATTCCCTGTAAACTTTTTTTTTTTTTGCTTTTTATATTATTTATTGTACTGACTAGGCTCTTAATTCTCTTCCAGTTGTTTTTTGAATTTTGTTTTTTGTTTTTTTAATTATGATTAAGTTCTATGTGTTATTTTAAATATTTGTAGTCCTCTCATTTCCCCATTTTTCCTCTTCATATTCCATTGGGAAGATTAACTAATTTAACTCGATGTTATCTGGCAAGGGTTCTATACTCCAGTTTCTAGCCTGTACATTCCCTGATTCAAAGAAAAGAGAGGAGAGGACTAGAGACATTTGCATTAAAGACCCACTGATGTTAAAGTCAGCACCTCCCTATGCCCTGCTTTCAGGGTCCTCAATCTATCCATCAACATTTTGGAAATCATCTCTACCACTGTTTTTATAACTACTTTTATTCAAAGGATGCTTTTTGGAAACGTTGAAAAGGAATAATTGCAAATGAATCCATTATTTCATCAGTTGATTTGAGCCGTATTTGCTTCAGGTGGAAGCAATACCATGACGTCACTATCTATTGGCACTTTGGTTGTATTACTCCACAATGGAGATAATGTACATTGACACTGTAGAATTTTCAGTATCAGATAATCCTCATTGCAATAAGTTTGTATTTCTGTCACTTAACATTGTCTTTGGCATTTATTTTTCAACTTGGTTTTATAATTTTGACATGTAGACTAAAACTACGAACACATTCAAACTAAGACAGAGCCACATAAAAACTTTGAAAAAATCACAGTACATCTTGTTTTGAGTTGATTATTGAACTTTTAATATTTATTTTATTGTTCTAAGCCACAAAATTCTTAAACAATGGATTAATTCATATTATTTGTTTAATGCTCTAAAATGGATGATTTTCTGAAGCTTTACTAGAGAACTATGTTCAAAACAAAAGTATTTTCTCCTAAAATGAGATCAGCTTGTATTTGGCTGGTTTGATGTTTCATCTTATTAAATTATTAAAGATAATTATATTTTATTTTTCTCTACTTTCTCCCTTATAAACTTTTCTTTAAAATACAGAAACTGGTATTCCAAATTAAACACACGCACACACACACACACACACACACACACACACACTTACTTCAGCTTGTTAATAGTTTGAGTAGATGAGAATAACTTTTGTGATATAAATCCTTGATACAAAAATGAAAAGGAGAAGAAAGCATAGATAAGAAAAATTGATTCCTTTCATCCATTCCTAGAGGGAGATCGTACATAAAGGAACTTTCCTTTCCTTCCAACTGGTGGGGTTGCTCGGTGTGATGGATGTCTCCAATTCCAAGCAATACTGTGACTGGTAGCTCAGCACTGCTCTGCTTAGCAGTGAAAGCAACGCAATGTGTTTTCAACTGGCACTGTAGGGGAACTGAGATTTTTCCTTTTATATATCATTTATAAATCAGTCTTGTTACTCCAGCAAAAAGTTGAGTCTTTTAAAACTTAATAAGGACAAAAAACTGTATGTATACGTGTGCACCTATATGAGAATAAGTTTATATTTAAGATTTTATGTTTCTGGGAAGTTGATGGGGCAATAATTCAAATGTTAAAATATATTCTGATGCTGTATTCTTTATATCTTTACATACTCTTACCTTTATATACTGATAATAAAACATGCAGGAAAAGATTTTAAAATTTCTTGTTTTACATTATGAAACACTATTGCATTATAAGTATATGATATTTCAAGTACTCTGGCTATTGCAGTAATACAAATAGGAGTCTCTAGTTAAATCTTTATTTTAGATAAAAATAAAATAAAAGTTCTAGCTAATTCAGATTCCAAAATTGCACAGAAACACTTTTGCTAAAAATTATATGTTGTTTATCCAAAACTCAAATGTATCTATTAAATCTACTATGTTGTTTGATGACATTAATATTATCTTAACTCAATTTTATTCTCATAAAAACTGTCATTTTGAAGAAAGTATGAATCATTTTAACAATTATGAATAAATAAAGAACAAATGCTTATGTGGGCTAAATACATTCTTGAGAATGAGAAAGCTGATTTTTTCCTGTTTTTTATTTTAGTAAAAGCCAAGCAGTGAACAATGTTCCATAAAGGTCAATTGGCAACTGTACCATCTGCTCTGGGTCCCTCAAATAAATCTCCTGCTGGGGCCCTGATACACATGAGCACATGTTGTTTTCGCAAAGACCCAAATCTTATATTGTATTCTTGCTTGAGCCCTGCTGCGGATGCCACTTGAACAGCATCAGTAATGATGTTTATGGATGATTCTAGACCTTCATTATACAATCCCAAGAATAAAGATTCTACAGTGCTAAGCAAAATGAAATGCCAGAATCTATTTATAGTAGAAAAATGAGTGATGCACCCAGATTATTGTTACCATATCTGTTTACCTGTTTACTCAGGTTCTGAGTATGTTGGCTACTGAAGTTTCCCAGATGGATCTTGTTCCATGTAATTGCCTTGAAAAGACAGAAGTGCCTAGACAGCTTCATTTCCTATTACTTTAGCACTGGATTGATTACTGATAATAGGTTGAAAAATATTTTATCTCATGGCAGGACAATTTTGTGATGTAATCAATACACATGAGCTCCCTATAAAAAAAAATAGGGTTTTTAACTTTAGGTAAAACCATAAATATAGCCTTTTATTTCCCCTCCTACTCTGTCTTTATTTCCCCTCCTACTCTGTCTTCACAGAGTTCACCTGAGATTGCTATCTTTTCAAATAACGTGCATATGGTTGTTCATCTCAAATTCGGGATTTGAAGGATTTCAAGTTTTAGAGATCTCAGATAATTATAAAATGTTCTTATAAAGGAAAGAATTTATTTAAAAAATCAAATAGGAGGGCCAGTGGATTATTTGTTTAATGTACAATTATCTAAAATAAGTATACCTCAGCAATAATAACGAAACTCATAGTATGTTTCACAGCAGGTTTGCTCCCCAGAACAGTATTCTCAGAATTGGTATCACCATGGTCATCAAACTGATAGCCAAAAATAACTAAGGTTACAGTAAGTATAATAAGAGAGGCTCAAAAACAAATCTATTCTTCCTCTTTTGTAGTATTTTGCTTAACAAACAGCTCTAAACTTCCAACAGTGATTGGCGTATACGTTTTCTATGTTGACAGAACACTTTATAGTCAAATAGCATTTTTAAGTATAAAGATAATAAAAACCAACATCCTAGAGTTCAGTATACTTTTAGGAGATACATTCGAAGTGTTACGATTATTAATCATGCTATGTCAAGTTGATTGGATTGACAGATGCCTCGCAGATCAGTAAGACACAGTTCTGGGTCTGTCTGTGGGACGTTTGCAGAGATGATTGATATGTAGGCCAGCAAACCGAGGTCAAAGATCCTCCCCAGTTGTGGGTGGCACCAACCAATAGGCTTGTGGCCTGGATTAAATTAAAAAAAAAAAAAATAGAAGAAGGAAGTTGGCACATTTTTTAAAGGCTTCAGTCTGCTTCAGCAGATGTGCCTTTTGCCTGTGGGCCCTCAGGCTCCAGTTTCGCCAGTCTTCCAACACAGAGCAGCGACTCTCTAGGGAGCTTCCAGACATTCCACCTTGGACTGGTGTTGCATTTTTTATCTCTCTCTTGCTGAGTTATCCATCTTCTTAGGCTGAGCAGCTATTGGATCTTCTGGCTGTCCAGCTGTGTCCATGACCATTGAGGGAGGATTCTCCCACCTCCAGTTCTGTAAGCCTACCTAATAAATGCCACTGCATAATTATACAAATATTTTTAATTGATTCTTTTCCTATAGAGAACCCTGATCGATACATATGTAAATACAGATGACTAGAAAAATTTATCATTGTTTACAAATAAAGATTTTGCAATAGGTAGAATAATGTTAGTGCATAGCATATCACAGAGTCACAGAGGTGACTTTACTTATTTCTTTCACTTATATAATGAACAAAAAAAAATGCAGAAATGCCATGAGAAAAACCCTTGCTCAGACTCTAATTCCATGAAGAAGGAAGCACTGTTCCCATAATGAGATGAAGGAATGGCAAGAGCACGGAGTGTGTGTGCTAACAATGTCAGTATATGAAGGAAAGGGAAGGGAATGTTGGGTTCCTTCATGTAAGAATTTAGGAAATAAGAGCCAGTTATCAGAATAAATTTCATCACTTTCATATACAAGATGCTGATAAGTAAATTTGTGTAAGAGATTTGATGGTGCCTCAAATATATAATTATTTTGATATTAGTGAGGTGACTCCTTACAATGATTTAGGGAAATTTATGGATGATGATATATTACCATGGTATTTTATATTGTTATACTTTTTTCATATTTTATCTGCATCCAAAAAGAATAAATAGTATTTTTGTGTGTTCATTTATTACAATTTATCTGACAACTTTTGACAAAATGAAACTATCAAAAAGTACTTAACATAGTAGAACTACTTCTTATTTGCTAAAAAATAACGTATCCAATTATAAAGCTATAGTAGCTACCAAAAAATTTAAAGTCCATTTTGAGGATAACTTTTTTGATATGATAAAATCTCATTATGAAATATATAGTAAAAAAGAAGTTGTCTTCCCTTTTTTGGATGATCAGTGCTTGTTTTATTTATGTATTTATGGTTTTAGTTTCAGGTTTTGTTCTCATTTATGTTACAATTAGGCAGACTTAAGGCACTCAAAGCACAATCTTTTTTTCAGATAGCTGTGTTCTTACACAGATATACAGCTTTCAAATATAGTTACTGACTTCTTTGCTAAATGAGACATGTGAGTTTCATTTTATCAATATTTTCTAACAAGAATGTGTGTAACTATTAAACACTAAAAATAATGTATTTTTCCATCCATTTTTGTTGAAAGTACAAGAACTTTAAAATAAAGCTGCAGTATGATATCTTTAGCTCCTTTGTGAAGATACATAGCAGAGGAGTGTCTGGGTCTTATGGGATTTCTCCTTTCAGGCTTTTGAGAAATCTCCATACTGATTCCATAATGGTTGTACTAGTTTGCTTTCCCACCAACAATGTAGGAGGGTCCCCTTTTCACCACAGCTGCCCCAGCATTTGTTATAGTTTAACTTCCTAATGATTGCCATTCTTTCTGGGGTAAGGTGGAATCTTAGAGTTGTTTTAATTTACATTTCTCTAACAGCCATAGATGCTGAACATCTTTGCATATATTTGTTGGCCATTTGCATTCCACTGTGAAGTATCTGTTCATTTCTCTGGCCCATTTCTTAAGTGGGTCATTGATTTTAGGTAGTTTAATTTTTTTTTGAGTTCCTTGTATATTCTAGATATTAGTCTTCTGTCTGAGGAGTAACTAGCAAACATTTTTTTCCCCATTCTGTGGGTTTTCTCTTCACCCTACTAATTGACTCTTTTGCTATACAGAGGCTCTTTAGTCATTTATAGGAAAATGGATGGACCTGGAAAATATAATGTTGAGTGAAATACACCAGACTCGCAAGTTGAATACTGTATGCTATCCCTCATTTGAGTGAGGAAAAATACAAACAAAAGAAAAGACTAAAAATGGATACAAAAAGGCAAAGGGTTAGATAGAAGCTAATAGGCAAAAGGTCCAAGGGAACAAGAAGAGGGCAAAAGGGGAGGGCAATGGGAATCCAGAGGGATAATGATATCTTAAAAAGAAGAACCAATAACCCAAATTTAAAACTGTGATACATACACTAGTTACTATAGTAACTTCAGGTAGCTGTGACTTAATGTTGCATCTATGTGGTTGTTTACGTTGCTCGTTGTCATAAGCAAAAGGCACAATATATTGTGGTCTGTAAGCTTGTATAATGGCCTGCAAGTTTGCGTAATTTTGGGTAAATTTTAATAAAAATCTATAAAAAAGATAAAGCTGCAAAATATAAGGAAAATAAAGCTAACATGGAAACAACTGCAAACAATAAAACTCACAGCAATGTTAAATTAATACATGTATTTTTGATTAGATATAACTGAATCTTGAATTATTTCTCTGTGCATATTAAAAGGTGTGTATAGTTACATATTCATTTGATGTTTCTTAAATTTAATTCTCAGAGCAGCAAAACTGGTGAACAACTACAATTTAGCAACTCAGGCAATTAAATTTTTGCTCGTGTAACTGAACACAACATAGAGCCAATATCCACTTTGGATATTTCTAAACTGTCACAAACCTGTAGTATCAAGGTGTCTATATAAATGCTCAACAGGGACGAAGAGTCTATCTTTTCAAATTACGATTAACCTGTATAACTGTTTCATTCTGCCCAGACAACTGTTAACCACAGTACTGATTCCCGAAACTCATTTCTTGTATCTAAAAAATACTTTAAATGGATTTAGGATAGGGATTCTGTGTGATCAGTTGAGTGTGCATGCCATAAATGTCCTACAAAACAGAATCATTCCTTAAGATGACAAAGACCAACTCTACTTAAGAATTTCCTTAAAACCATATGAACATTTAATGGCAACTAACATTGTCTGAAACTTATCCTAGCAGCCCTTGATGAAGGTTCGTTTCCCATCACACAAACCCCAAGTGCGAGATGTTGAGGTCTATTTTAAGCAGTAATTTTCCTTTCAGAGTCTCTCGATATCAACATTTTATGTTGAACCTTTGAGCCTTCAATTATGTTAAATAGTTATAATATTATTAATCACTTTTCCATAAATAATTTGAGTCCTATTTTTTCTGCTGTGTTCTTTGGAGAAAAAAATTACATGTATATAAACACATTTGTGTCTTGCATATAACAAAAATACTTGTGCCACAAATCGCATATTGAAAAAGTAAATTGCCTATTTATATATTGTTTCAATAAAATAAATAAATTACAAATCTCCTAAGAAGTTACTCTCCAAATAAGACAATGGCATCACTGTCCAAGTAAGATTTATAACTACACTTGGGACCTACATTACTGGGCAGTCAGGAGACGTTCCTTAAGAAGGAACAGAAGTCACAACAGAATTCCAACAGATTTTCCTCTAGAAAGGATGGAAGATTGAGAGTAACCTTAAATCCCCTATGACTCTTTTGGTGGGAACCAGTGAAGCAAGTTTAAAGTAATGTCATTTTCTGCTGCTTTATTAGCACTACCTAAGACAAATTTCACCTTCTAAGCTCCAATATATCAGCATTTTTAGTGACGCTGCAACAAATTTTCCCAGCCAGAACGTTGATCAAGTTTCTTTACCAAAATTAATTGTTTTTCTGGTATTTTGAGAGACAAATAAGCTGTAATTCTTTCATTGAAATGTAAATTTTTAATAAAAAGTTAAAAGGTCTTAAATTGCTTGATTTTTAATATATATTCAGTGATAGCTCTTTATTCTGTAGGTGAAAGGCTAGGATGCCTAAATAGTAAGTATATAATATCTTTTATACAAGATTCAGAAAACCTCACATTATATGCTACTGCTTAATTCTCCATGAATTTGCTTCATGTTAATTATTTGCTTTAAAAAAGATAAAGGAGGTAATGTAAGAGAATAAAACCCGACATAAGAAACAGTCCCTTCACTCTTCCTTTACACTTATTTTTCATCTTTCTTTACACAATATTTTATGGTTTTTAACTGGCTATGACAATGATGCAGAAGGTTAAAAAGTCATACCCTGCTTCAATGTCAGATACTAGCTTTCTGTGGTAATAATAAATATAGAAGCTAAATATTAACCATTTTTTATTTTCCCTTTTGACTTTGCTGAAGGTAATAAAATAATGTAAAAGTCTCTTTTAATATTCATGAACACAATTATATGAATATGCAAAACCCCTCCTGCTCCTGGTACAGAACAGCAAATAGGAGTGTTACTCCGGATTTTGTGCTTATCATGTCTGAAGTGAACCTGTTTGTAAAGTATTCACCAGTGTATGAGATATCTAGTGGTATTCTAAAGTCTTTCACAATGGATAAATGTGGTTGAATAAGTAATATGTAGTGCATATTAACCTTCACAGCAAAAGCTTTTGCTTGTGAAATTAGTCATAACGGGCTTTTCAAATAGTGAGAATCTCTGTTTTACAAAGATTTTTCTTCAGAGTCATTTCAATATATGTGGTGGTTCCTGTTTTGTATAAACAAAAGAATGGGCACCATGAAATATTTTCTGACCTTCTTCCCACTCTATTGGTGTTTAGTAATCTTTAAATAATAATGCAATACATCTTAATGTGCTTTGCCTAATGAGTCATGTATTGTAATTCTTTTTTTCAAATTTTATTTTAGTGGTACATTTTAGATACATAGTGATAACAATCATCATAGGGAATTTGTACCCGCACATGATATACCTTGCTGATTCTTTTATTCTCATTCCCTCCTCTCCTTTCAACTCCTCCTCCCTCCTTATTTATAAAAGTTTTATTCCCATTTTTTCCTTCTATTCTTTTTTCTCTTGTCCCTCCATTCCTTAGTAATCGTTTTTTTCAAGGTAAAAGATTTCTTTCCCACACCTTGACACCAAGCTAATTTTGCCATTTCATCGAATGATGTCATAAAACTTCAATGTTACAATAAATAGGGTCATATCACACCTAATAATATAAAATTGAACTTAAAATATTATTTTAAATCATTCTCTTTTTCACATGTACTTAAAAATACCTTTTGATAACTGCTTTTTCATTTACCCTCTTAAGTCTTCTTTTTACTTGGTTATTCCAGATCAATTTTTATAGGCTCCTCTGTCTTGGGGAACTTTTTCTCTCGCAAATTTTCAATAAAATCTTCACTGCTTGATTTTCATACTAAGGATTTTTGTGTTATCAATAACCACAATTGCACTCCCTGTGGGTAAATAAAAAAGAAATTAAATTGGCTTAAATAATTTAGAAACCCCAAAATAGGACTGTGTTCAGGCATTGATAGACTTTGATATTCACAAAATGTAATGATTTTTTTCCCTGGCTTTTGTGGTCTGCATATTTCTTCCAAAATAGAAAATTATTCTACTTGTCAGGAAATATGATATTACTGTCAGAACCAAAAGGAGACCATTTAACATCTATATTTATAAACTATAACATTTAGTGTAGTAAATTAGTTACCTTAAAAAACAATAATTTCTTATGAAATATTTAATTAGATTCTATAAAGAAACACTAAATTTTACTATGCTTTCATAGAAGTAGAAGAAATATTAGCTTAATGGATTTTAAGAGGAGGTTTCCTTGGTCATGTGGAAAGAATACTTTTTTCCCCTTCTTTTTCTTAGTATTTTCAATAGCCATTAAATTGAAAAATGAGTGCTTAACAATTTTAGGATTCTACATAATGATTATGTCCATTTAAATACTCCTTCATGTGCACACAAGAATGTACAAGTGGCATGTTTGGTACTTGTAGGAAAGAGAAAAGTAGCTACATAATTATGTTCTCTTTCTCTCTTGGCATCCTTAAGCGATGGAATTTTCCTCAAACCTTAATTGATAATTAAAACAGCCAATTTTTCCCCTTCTTCTTAGCTTTTTCCTATTTCCTTCTTATATTTCTTTTTTAGATAAACAATAGAAGAATACATCCTACCATTTTTGAACTGATATAACCTTGAAAAATTCCAAAGAGCTAATAGAATAAAAATATAAAGAGATTTAAAAGTCATGAAAAAGGCTATACTTTCAGTGATCATTTCTATAGTTCATTACTAGAGAAGTTCTCAGATCGTATAGAGTACCAAGTATATTAAAAAGTTTTCAAAGTTAAAAAAAATTCATGAATAAGTGTCTGTTACATAGTTTAATGAGACAGGATTATTTGAAACAGGAATTTTATTTTCTAACTGATGCCAAAATAGATCAACAGTTAGGATGTTCCATATTATATATCTTGTCATCAAAATGAGAGGTAAATGGTAGGACACTATACCAGCCCATATATTTGTAACAATTTAAAGCAGAAACTTCCTAGTTACATATCCATTTCTAGAATGAAATGCATTATGTGAGGAAATGTTTACGAATCTTCCATGTGTCATAGTAAAGGTGTACAAAGTTAAATAGTAATAACCAAGGTAGAAGTGCAATATCAAAGTGCATAGCAAAGGTATGGAGCGCCCAGATTACAGAACACAATCCAGAGAAAGCCTTTACCAAAGAAGTAATATTTAGGAAACCTGAAAGTGCTCGTGAATTTTTCATGGAACAAGAGCAAAATACTATTTTTAAACTTCTAGAAATAAAGTGCTAACATAATGTTTTCAAGTTTATCATTTCATATGCAGTTCTACGTTAACATAACCTAATTATACTGAGGTGTAATAACTTAGTTCATGTTCCAGCAAGACATTCCTAGGGAACAATACCTTTACTATAATTTAAAATATGATAATAAAAATGAATATATATTTCTTTGGTTTTCAGAATTTTAAGTTAAATTGAGTCTACTTGGTGGCCAATGTTTATGACAGATTTTATTCTGGAAATGATTTCTGTTTTGATTTTTTCTAGAGCCTCATTCATCTGCTTTGCGACTTCCGCTGTTACAGCTGTTACCGCTTCCAAGTGCCCAAGTCAGTGGCTTTCAGATTGTTCCACCTCATTACCTCCTGGGTTTGCTTTTGGTGAGCTGGAGGTCTGGGGTTCCATCTTGTTTGAGTGTCTTCTCATTTTCTATTTTTTTCTTTTTGTTTAATTCCTAAATTGATGCTTATGAATTGCCGATGGCAGGTAGTTTCATTGTTAGTATCGAGAACCCTATGGAAACGACTACTTCCGCAGAGATATCTTCCAGGTGTAGGTGCCTTTTGGGTTTTGAGTCTGTAGCAAGATCCTATCTCGTCAATTGACTGAGGCTGAGAAGTTGCTGTCAGTTTGGCTAGCCCCTGGTTCTTTGACCCTGACCTATAGTGTTGTTTATGACCCTCAGGCAATCTCACTCTTCACATACAAGGAAGAAGAACTGATTAGAACAGTTCTGTCACCTTGGCTAAAGTAGTACAATCAGTAATAACAAAATCATCAAACATAGCCTAGAAAATGACAAACTGTGGGAACTATTAATTTGCCACCTTTTACCATATGAACTAGATTTGTGGTTATATAACAATCTCTAAAATAAAGCAGAAACCTGTATATAGTAAATATGGCCACAATATGGTGATTTTACCCTCAGGGGAGAAAATTCAGAAGGGATTAGGAGGAAAAACTAGAGAAACAGAAGAAGAGGAAGAGATGAGAAGCAAGGTGGGAGGACAGGGGAAGACTATTCAAACTTTGGGAAACTAGTAAAGAAAACAGGAGGGAAATAGAACGAAGAAATAAAAAAAGGACAGAACAAAAACTAGAAAAAAAATTCACTTGCATATAAAAACAAGAAAAAAAGTGAGGAGAGAAAAAAGAAAAGTAAGAACAACAGGGTATAAAAAAGTCCACTTCCAGGTGTGTCTCTGCTGTCACTGGTAGACAGAGCAGGCAGGCCCAGGTCCTTGTTGGTTAATCCCAGCAGCAGATTTTGGCAGGGTGGTGGGTGTTCCCAGCTGGGTTCAGTAGAAAGGCTTCACCAGCTCCACTAAAGTTCAGCCTGGTCTCTGGCTGCAGGGCTGGATCCCAGTTTGTTCAGCTGGAGACACACTGTGTGTCTTCCCCCAGCTTGGAGTCAGCTGCCTGCTGTTTTGAAAGTGGCTCCTTGCCCTCCTGCTGACTTGAACTTGAACCCTGCTCTGCCTTGTGCTGGCGCCGAAAGCCACTGACGGAGCTCGGCCCCTTTCCGAAAAGGCCACCAGCTGACCTCCCTCTCCTGGGGGGGCGTATGACAGACTTTTAAAAAGGGAATCAAATGTAAATAAATAAAGGAGAACATCTATAATTTTATTCCTTTACCTTGTATCTAAAGAAAAAGAACCTCCAGAATAAAACATATTTTTAGCTTCATTGTGGACCAGTATAGAGGGAGTGAGAGATCAAAAGTAATTTTGAAAGTGTCATAGGATCATTTTAGACCAAAGAAGGCTCCATAGGTTTGTGAGATATGTACATATATATTTTACATTGCAATATGTTTATTTTCTGGACTTCTATGAGTTTAATGTAGCTTTAGCATGATGACCATTGCATACAAGTGAAAAATAGGAAGTTTTTCCTTTAGGTAAGTTTCTACATTATATTTAATTCATATTGTATTTGATAAGTAATTTCATTTTCTCTTAAAATATATCAGTCTTATAGAATTTGCACAATATAGGTGTCATTAAAGTAATAATCATACAGTATGCCCATATACCTATCATCTAAATTAAAAACTCAAAGGCTATCACTTGCTTCGATTCTACTGCTTCAGCCTCACAAGTGCTGGGATTACAAAGATGTGCCATCGTCTGCAGGTAAACAATCTAATTTTCAAAGAAATTTTACTCTAATGAGCCATATACAATAGTACTCATAGCCTGAAAATGATACAGTAACAGCCTAGATATTTTTAATTACTATCCTTGATTCAGATGTTCTCTTCCTTGAACTCTATTCTTATAATTAAGATTTTTAAATATATTTCTTAAAATTTCAGGGAATATTTTTGTAATAATATCACATGGACATTGTAACATACTTCATGTTGCAACATCCAAATATTACTATATGTCGGAATTTCAAAGTTTATAATTTTATTAGTCACTTTCCTTTTTGGGGGACAACCACCAAAGACAGAGAGAGAGAAAGAAAGAGAGAGAGAGGGAGAGAGACCAGGGACAAGAACACATACTCCCAAGTCACCCCCAGTGACCTAGCCTCTCCATTCTGGCCCCAACTCTTGACACCATGTTCAACTATGAACCTATCAGTGGTTAATCTGTTACTGAGTTCAGCACCCCAGTAACGCGTTCACTTTGCAGAAACCCCACCTCTGAGAACGACAGACATCACGGGACATTTTAAAACTAAACGTAACATTCTGCTTTTTGTTCCCAAAAGGCTTGTGTCCATCTCTTTATGCAAAAACCACTTAATCTTCCATAAGAATCAACAAATGTCTTAACATTTTCAGAATTATTGACAATTCCAAGTTTAAAGTCTCCTCTGAGATGCAAGGCAAATTCTTAGATGTGAGTCTATATAAAAGTCAAAAAGAAGTTAAATACTTTGAACATACAAAGGCACAGTAAACATTCTCATTACAAAAGGAAGGATTAAAGGACTAGAAAGAAGTTAAACCAAAGCAAGACTGCAAATCAACATGACAGACATTAACTCCTGTGGTTCCACATTCAGCTCCTGGGACACAGGCTGACGGGAGGTCCAAAGGTCGTGGACAGCGCTGCCCACATGATGTGCCCAGTGGCAGCCTACCCTGGCCGCTGTGTCCTGCTGATTCCACTCACTGAAGCTTTCCTCAGTGGACATCCTGTGTTCCTGCAATGCACTTATTCTTGGGGTCTCTGCTTCAGATTTGGCACTACAACTTCATGCATCACCTTCTCAAGGACAAGTTGCCCGCCTCTCACTCCTTTCTCTAAAATCTGGATAGAGCTCTCCATGACTTCACAACTCTTGCCATTTTCATGCCTGTAAAACCTGCATCGTATGGATGATTCTAGATTCTCCCTCCTGAAGTAATAGCCTGACCTCGCTTCAGGACTGCAGTGGCCTCTGAGTGCCTGGATGGCTGGGCTCCAGTATACACTTGCTTTGCCAGACATGAATGAACAGGCAGCCTTGGGGTTCTACTCAAGGTAAAGTCTTTCAAATGAGTTTATCTTTTTACACCCTGGAGCTTGCAAAAACCAATTCCAGAGATGCTTTCAAAGCATCTTTCCTATTATCCCCGTCCAGAGTACTTGGCTTTTTTTTTTTTTTTTTTATGGCACACATCTTTTCAGCAGCCATGGTCTCCTTGGCTCCATCTTTATTGGTGGTATATCTTTTGGCCAAGTGGCACAATTTTTACATTTTTTTGACTCTGCTTTTGACCTTCAGTCTTCTTTGTAAATATGTACAAAAGCCCAAGCAATGTCCATCCTGCAACCTGAATATTGGGCTCTGTTTTAATTTTTCTCATTGCTCAGACAAAATGCCCAAAACACAAAGTTAAAGGAGGAATGTTTTTTGTAGCTCATAGTTTGTAGAGGTTTTGGTCCATAGTCAGCTGGCTCCAAGGCAGGGTGGCTGGGCAGAGGGCATCGCAGGGGAGAGATAGTCCATGGTGTGTTAGGGCAGGCAGAAGGCAGCAAGCAGCAAAGTAGCAAAGCAGCTTCTTCTGTCCCTTTATATTTTATCCAGGCTGCATACATTTGGGTATTGCTACCCACATCCAGTATGGGGCACCCTTAATCTCAGCATCATACACCCTAACTGAGCCATCTTCAAAGCTCCCCATCTATGACTGCCTGACGTTTTGAGGGGACATTTAGATACAAGCCATCACAGGCTGCCATAAAATTTCCTACACTAAATTAAATAGCTACTGTTAAATTTAGCCTCATATAGTCATAGTGTGTGGACAAAATGAAGACAATTACTTTTCCAGAATGTAACATTCTTGTCTTGAAGTCCATTTCCCAATAGAGTCCTCAATCCCACCTAAAATCTCATGAACTTTGTCTTTATCATACCCTTTCTTATCAGCACTCTGGTCATCTCAGTTCCCACCAGAATTGCTCAGCAATCTCTGCTTACATCCTAAATCTTCTCTAACCCACACTCTCAAACTTTTCTAAAGTCCTCCCACAATCCAATTCTAAAGACTTTAAACCACATGGTCTGTTATAGTCATGGAAATGACCATACTTCCTATATCAGTTTTCTGTGTTACTTTCCCATCATTTGGATAAAATAGCTGACACCTGAAATTTAAAGGAGAAGTTTATTTGGCTCATGGTTTCAGGGATCTGAATTCCTACTCTGGTAGTAATATCCAGTCACCTTCTCAAACCACCACATCTAAACACAACGGACTTTGGGGGGGTCGATTTTAGATTTAAAATATAACAGTGATGTCAATGATTTAATTCACAAATATTTTTAAAAAGATATTCTCTAAAGATTAAAGTAGACTTCGGGCATAAAATTCTAAATATATTATGCTCCTGTTAGTTGGCTTAAAGATCATAATAGAAAGTCATTTACCTCTACCATTAGGAAAATATGTAAAAGTAAGAAAAAGCTGAAAATATGGCTTTAAAAACTTCTAATAGAATTTGGATCAAATCTCTTAAAATTATACAATAAGGTTCCCTTTGAAAACACAAATACAGACATAGCAAAATACCATACATATTTTGGAAAAATACTTGAAGAAATATTGCATTGAAAAGCATGCTGTAAGAAAATGAAGCACATATTATCATTGGCCAAATCTGGCCTGTCTGATTTATTTTATCTCTTACAAATTCTATTTATATTTGTTTTATGTAATCTTTGCAGCAAGTATATTGTACTTATAGAAAGAAAGGGCTATTTAATGTCACTTTGTCACAATTGAGACAAATGCAAGGGTATTAAATGACTAAAATAACAATTACATTACCTACCTTAATTTCTCAAAAGCTATCACAATGCTAATCTAGAAAAATGCAGCATGAAATAATCTAGTGTGACTAAAGAAGATATTTCTAAAGGAACACTACATAGTAATTTTGTAATGTTTTTAGCCTAAACTTCTTTTAAGAATATACAGGAATTCCTTATCAATTTATTGGACCACTGTAGTCTGAATGTCTATGTCTCTTCAAAATTAGTAAGTTGAAATGCTCACACCCAAGGTAGTGGATGGTTTTAGACTGTTTAGGATATGTGGGCAGAACACTTACAAATGGAATTAGTAGCCCTATAAAAATCTCTCTCAGAAGAAAGACTTCTTTCCTTCTACCAAGAAAGAGTGAAAAGACAACTGCTGATGAAGAAGTGGACCCTCACTAGACACTACAGCTGCCAGAGGATTACTGGATTTCTGAGCTGTAACAACTATTTTTAAACCAGCTGTTCACCTCCAATGATTAAACTGTGACAACTCTTTTTAAATCAGCTGTTTACCTCCAATGATTAACTGTTGATCATTAGGTTGTTTTTGACAATGCTCTGCTGTAATAATTGCTACACAGACTATACAATAAAGACAATCTTTAGAGTAATAATTTTGACAAGAGTGTTTGAGCCCCGGTCTAGTACTACAAAGTTTCTTTTTAAGTCTTTTTCATCATTCTCTGTGATAAATATCTAGTTTGTCTCTCATTCTGCATATTGTAATAAAGAAGCCTCCAGGCCCTGCTTGATTGCTCACTACTGATATCTTCATCTTCTGGCATCCCCTTAAGTCTGAAGATACCCCCAAATCTTCTCAAAATAAAGTTAATGACTTCATGGAGGGCTACGAATTTCTTTGCTACTATGGACTATTGCTGTACCTGGGCCATGTCTAATGATCCAGAGCATGAAGCATAGGCAGTGGTCATTTGTCTTCAGAGAGACACTCATACTCTAAAAGCAGAGCTTTAAACATGGATGATAATCCAGTTTCATGATCTGTGCTATTGAATATGGAACTTTTGCCATCCATACAAGCTGTGGTGGGGTGACTGAGGTCTAGGATGTACAACCTGCCACAAGTAGAATAATCTTCCAACCTATGAATAGGGCCTAGGTAGATGAGGACAGATTTCTCTCCTTTTGCTTATTCTGCTTGCCTGGAAGAAATCTGCAACACAGATTGAGGAAAAAAAGTTAAGAAATTATTGTCTACAGCTATCAGAAAGACATCAGTGTTACAGTTGGGAAATCCAGGAGGGAGCTCTCTCTGCATGTTAGCATCCACCTGGAGTGCAGTTCCCATCACACTGACCTGAGAAGGAGCAGCTCAGAGCCCACATATTCACATTATCTTTATCTGTTCAGAACAAATTAATGTTTCCTCATGAATACTTCATTAATGAGTATATATTTCTTCATTTGATGTGCACTCTTAAGATAATTCCAGAAATAGTGTAATTATTAATTCTTAGCACTCCTAGTTGTTTTACTGGTAAGAAGTTTGTAAAAATCACTTCTGTCATTATGGAAGTGTTTTTGCCCCCAAAACTTTGTAAAACACTATTTTCTGAGGCAATGTGGTAAGGCAAATGTCTTGGGTTTCAGTGACAAATATATTTTATCAAATGCCGATTTTGATACATGGCTTAGAAGTGACTGTAGACAGTCACTGGGACAAGTGATACACAGTATTTGAATTTTGGTCAATTAATTTTTCAAATAAGATATGAGAGACGTTATCTATTTTGTTCTTTTGACAGTATTGCTGTCAGTCATAAATAAAATACTTACCTGGGATGGCCTGAGCAAAGAAAATAAAATTTTTCCACCTAGTCTAGATTTTTCTTCATTTAAATAAAGAAGTTTCTCATACCCTGGGAAATGTAATCGACTCTTTGGGGAAAACATGAAAGCTCCATAACCAGGCTTCTCAGGAAAGCACATAGCATAGAAAGAGAATTTACAGTGGAAATAAATGCAGACGCACCCTCAGGGAACTTTGGGCTGCTTCTTTACTTAAGCTCTGTATATTTAGGACTTTAGCAACAGGATCATTTATGTAGGAATCTTCTGAATCTTGGAGTATTTGCATAAAAACAGGAAGATGATTCAATTTAAATCAATATTTCTTTCAGATCTCTTGATCCATGGTACGAAAGTTCCATTATATTTCTGATGCCATAATTATCCAATGACTATATTTTACACATTTTCTGAACAATTCCATTTTCAACGTGAATAACTCACTTATACTCTTTTTTTTTCTTTATTCTCTTTCTTTTGTGTGCATTCATTATAGGATGGACTCGAAATACAATTCATTTTCTCCATTGTTTGCTAATCCTTTATCACAGATTATATAGGTCTATGCTTACCACATAAATCACATTGTCTTTTCTCCACCCAAATTTGCTACTGTGTCTAATTTATGTAGGCCACTGACCATTTCTTCCAAATCATGAACTAATAGTGATATAGCTTTCCTCTAATAAATTGATAGCCAAATTTTGAGCAGAATGAATTACACATTTCAAGGAACAAAGGAGAAAAAAAATATTGTTCTCGAGACAGACTACATTTTAAAGAATAATAGCGTATCTTATGGGATACTTAAAATTCTCACTATAATATGCTTATTCTGTGTAGACTCTACTCTATTAAACATGGAATCATGTTTTTATGAAACATGCTTTGTGAAGGATGTTCCACAAGTGATATAAATGATTGACTATGGAAGAGATCCAACAAAGCCGAATAGAAGAGCAGTTACATGGGAGAGACTCAGAGAAGATCAACTAAAAACACGGGTGACTGGAAGAAGAGAAAAGACATGAACTCTGATGCAAAAGAAATTTTTTTTTTGAAGAAAGAGATTTGTAGATCAAACAGAATATAGGAGTAGGAGTTTAAAACAGGCGACGCAGTCCAATAGGACTGCCTGCTGGGACTCATCTTGAGCCCAACACAGGAAATGCCATTTTGACAAGTTCCTAAGTATCCAATTTTATAAAAGATTACTCAATCGTACAAAAAAAAAAAAAAAAAAGGAAAGAAAAGACGCAAATCCATGCAAGTAAGGATGAAAAGGCATTAATCACGACAGATCCTGAAGAAATCCAGAAGATCACTGTCTTAGTTACTTTTCTCTCGTTGCTGGGACAGAATATCTGACACCCAAAGTTAGGGGAAGAAAGGTTTATCTAGCTCACAGTTTGTAGAGGTTTCAGCCCACAGTCAGCTGGGTCCGAGGCAGGGTGGCATGGCAGACAGGCAGAAGTCAGCAAGGTAAGCAAGGGATGCAAGCAAGCTGCTAACCAGCTTCTTCCTGTATTTTATATTTTATCCAGGCTACCTGTCTTTAGGGTGGGCAGTACTCCCACCCTTAATCCTAATACCCTTAATTTTAGTGTCACATCCTTGATCCCAGCAGAACCATGCCAAATCGATCAGTGGATTAATTTAGTAATCACACACTCTAGATCCAGCTATCTTTTACCACATGAGGCTTTGGGGGGACATCTAGACACAAACCATGGCAATCATCAGTACTACTTTGAAAACCTGTATTGTCATAAAATAGAAGTCTCGGAAGAAATGGACAGATTTCTAGCTACATATGAATTACTAAAATTGAATCAAGAAGCTATATTCTAGACAAGCCAATATCAGTCAAATGAGTTGAAGGAACAAATAAAAAAACAAACAAACAAACAAACAAAAAAACTACCCAAAAGAGATGTCCAGATCCTGACAGATTCACTGCTGAATTCTAGAAGAACTTTAGAGAATATCGAATTTCACTACTCCTCGAGCTCTTTAATAAAATCGAAGGGAAGCAATACTCCAAAGTGATTCCTAGAAGCAAGCGTTACGCTTATACAAAAACCAGAGAAGAACCCAACCGAAAAAGAGAAGTACAGGCAAATATTTTTAATGAACATAGATGCAAAAATCCTCAATAAGATACTGGCAAAGAAAATTCAGCAATTCATCAAGATTATAAACTATGACCAAGTAAAATTCATCCCAGAGTTGCAGGGATGGTTCAACCTATGCAAGTTAATAAATGTACTACACCACATTAACAGAACAAATGAAAAAAATCAAAGGATCATCTCAATAGATACAGAAAATGCATTTGACAAAGTCCAACACTCATTCATGATAAAAGCCCTACAGAAGATTGTAATAGATGGTGTTTATCTCAATCTGATAAAAGCCATCTATGACAAACCAAGAGCCAACATCGTGCTAAATGGT
>PVJO010026505.1:0-21031 GCA_004026905.1 Hystrix cristata
TTCTCTGTAGACTGTAAACCACAAGAGAGTGATTATTCTCTCCTGTTCGTTAATTTATCCAAAGTGCTGACCCAGTACAGTACTTGGCACATGATAAGCTCATAATAACTATAAATGGAATACGTTATTGAAAAAGACCTTGCTATCAATGAGAACCAAAATCCCAACAAGTATGAGTATTGCGATGCATACATTAATTCTGATTCCAATGAAATAATTGATCTATCATCAATTAATCATCTTGTTTTTTATTTTTCTACACCTAGTATCTAATTTCTGTAGACTGTAAACCACAAGAGAGTGATTATTCTCTCCTGTTCGTTAATTTATCCAAAGAGAGTTTATTCAGAACCATGGGTTTTACCTGTGACATCTTGATGTTCTAATTACAATGACATTCTTAGATAATAAAGTTTTCAACTTTACTTTGCTAATATGCATACTATCTTTTTACTTGTCTTTTGAGTTTCTACATAATAGTCTCTTTTCTGCTGTAAAATTGATCTTGGAGTGTTTACCTTCCTATCATCTGTAAAGCATTAATCTGTTGTGAATTTTAAAAGCAAAGCACTATTTTTCCTTACTTTATAGAAGCCAGAAAATGTTAAAGCAG
Source organism: Hystrix cristata (assembly GCA_004026905.1). NCBI lineage: Eukaryota > Metazoa > Chordata > Mammalia > Rodentia > Hystricidae > Hystrix > Hystrix cristata. The sequence continues at coordinate 614 of PVJO010026505.1, forward strand.
TTCAATAAATTTCCATGTGCTTTTCTGAAAGTTTCCACCCTGGAAAGTATCTACAGATTTTCTTGAAAGGTTACATTTAAAAATATATATATATTAGTTTTACATCATTTCCTTATTGAAATTTGCATATGTGTTGTGTGTATGTTGTTTGTGTGGGAATTCTGGAGAAACAAAGTATAAGCATAGGAGGGGTCCTAGATTTTATTAATTTAACGTCTTAGATCGTAGGCAGTGGCTGCAACTCACATATACATGCTTTCCTCTATCAAGAGGTGCATTTTTCACTCCTGAGCTTTGATGTTTACACTTTTCATCTACAAAACTATCGTATTATGATAATAATTGTGAATATTTATTTGGATTGACTGACCATATATTAGAATGCTAAATATAAAAAGGCTTTTGGACCTGGTCAGTCTGGGTTTTTATTGCATCCTCTATCCTAGTAGCTCTATAATAATTGATAAATTGTTAACTTTTTGAGCTATTATCTTAACATCTATAAAATATGAGTAACAATTGATTTCACACAGTTATGGTGGTGCTCAAGTAAAAGTATGTTAAGTTCCTGGTTAGCAAGGAATATGATGGATATTGATTGAGGGAAAAGTGAAATGAATGGTAGCATTTGCTGGCTATTAACATGGCACCATGAGGCAGCACCCACCCCGATATAGAACCCTTGAAACATACGCTGGAGGTCACAGTCCCACTCGTGTTCTGAAAAACATAATTGTGACGGCAGGAGTGTTTCAGGAAAGTATACAGGAATAGTATGATTTCAGGAGGTCTGAATAGTCCTTATAATACAGCTGATGCTTTTTGGCTCATATTTTATTTGCACTATAAAGAAGTCTTTTAAATTTCCCTATGGACAGCTACTTGTGGTCTAGGGCCAGACTCAATGATAAAGAGCCACTCCTGCGCATTACTAGGCTCCCTTTCTGATTCTGATCCATGAAAACATTCTAATTTGATATCCCATTATTATTACATGCTTATAAGCCTACTATAAAGATGCTCCAACTTTCATGTGACTTAGTAATTATCTTTTATTTTTTTTTTTAGTGCTGGGGATTGAACTCAGGGCCTTGCACTTGCGAGGTGAGCACTCTAACCACTGAGATAAACTCCCAGCCTTGAATTTATGAAACAGTGTTCAAGTCTGAATAATATCCAAGTGAACATTTTTACAAAGATTTCAGAAGATTTGAATGGTAGTGTTCTTCTCTATAGATGCTAAGCATTTCTGCTCATGTCAACATTTTCATTTATGAATAGACTGTTTATCTATTCATGCCCATATTCAGTCATTTACCAAGATATATGTATTGGTAAACTATGTGCATTGTCCTAGCTGCTACTTATGCCTTCTTCCACAGTCTACCCTTAAACTGCCATCAGAATATTTCCCCAATATTCAAATGTGATTGTTTAACTCACAATCTAAAATTTTTCTCAGTAGTTCACTATTACCATCAAGAAAAATTTCAAATACATTTCATATAAAAGATGTATTTGTCTAAATTCCAACTGTGTACTAGTCTTCACTAGTACCAGCACAAAACACACCCTTTCATTTGTATCAGTGTAAATATCGCTCTTGCCTAGAAATTTTCTTCTCTTTCCTAATCTTTCTTAAGAGAAATCTCACAACTCACCTCCTCAATCTTCTGTTCAGGGGATAATCTCTTTGTCCACAGTACATTTTTTTTGTGGGGGGTGGTCTTGGGGATTGAACTCAGGGCCTTGTGCTTGCTATGCAAGTGCTCTACCACTGAGCTAAATCCCCAACCCCCATCCAGAGTACTTTGATGCAACATGGCCATGTTTCTATTGGAGCTCTTTCCAAGCTATACTTTGTCTTAAAGTTCTGAAAGTGAAATACTGAAATGGAGGAAGGAGAAGGAGACAAAGATAGACAGATGGGGTGTAGTAGAGAAGAAAAAAATGGGGGAAAATTGAAAGGAAAATAAGGGGATAAAGATTAATGACTTTATATGAATTTTGATGTCCAAAAGGATTATAGTTCTGTATTATTTATCTTAAAGTATATTACACATAGCCAGCAATAGCCAGGATTTTACATTGACATTTGTAAAAAAAAAAAAAATCAAGAATCCACAAGATTGATTTATAACTAATTTCTGGAGGTCAATTTTCTCTAAAGACTAGATTTAAAATATTTTACATAAACATCCCACTATGTATCAATCAAATGAATGTTAAATATGAAGGAATGTTTATGATATCCAAGTTTGTTTTATATTTACCTAGAATTTTTCAAAATTAGTTCATCAACCCCCTTTTCAAACCCTGTCCTATTGTTTACGTCTTACGATATGGATAATTGTCTTAAGTGTTTGTAAACAATGGAGTATTTCACCTTACTATTCAACATAAGACAAACTCATACATTTTAAAAGGAGTAAAAGGGTATGATGCATCAGAAGAAAGAAATGGTTATTCTGAGACAATTCATTAGAAAACTTCTAATGAACTGCATTTGAATTTGCTCTTACAGGACAAATAGAAGTAGGAACATAGAGGTGGGAAGTTTATGCCAGTTTAGATCCTCTGAGAAACAGATGCCAATATGAGATTATTTATACTAGTTATTTATTAGGGGAGAGATTATGATGAATAAATGATGAAGTTGCAGAAATAGGGAACATGTCTATTCATTTTACAAGAGGGAAGAAAGAATCCTGGATGATCGCATTGTTCTGATAAAGTCTCAGGGAGGCTGACCGGGGTTCCTTGAATCAATGTTGCCTGTTTGAGAAATACCACATAAGGTAGGAGTGAGCCAATTCTCAAAAACACTACTGTGCTCACTCACTAGCTGGTAGTATCCTGGGGAAAATGTGGTCTTAGCATTCACAGAGCTGGCTGCTACAGGCTGCCAGTTATCTTTGCTTCTTTTGGTGGGTTTTCTTAAAAAGATGTGAATAGTGCACATTTATGAATGCCACAGGGAGTAAAGGCAATCAGCCACAGAGAGAGAAACTGCAAGATGTTTGTGACAAATGACAATATTGGATTGTGTGGGCTATACTATACATGGAAGTGGTGGAAAGAAATTGTACAGATAGGCTGAAATTAAAGCTTGAGAAATCTTGACTAATGGGAGTTCAGACTGAACAATTTTTCCCTGTAATAATTTATCACGTTTAATTTTTTAATCAGAAGGATTATAAGATTGTCCTGTAAAATAATATTACAGAAATTCATAATGTCGATTTTAGGTAGGAGGGAGACTGCAGTTCTAGGTTTATGCCTAGACACCAGGACCTGGAGAGGATATTTAACTTACCTGTTACAAAGTGAGTTAAAGTTGTAAAACTTCAGGTCACTGCTTCGAGTGATCTCAGCGGCAAGGAAATGGCCAAGGAAATACCTTTGGAGAACATGTGTTTAATTATAAGAAATCATATTACGAGGAATTTTATTTCCTATTCTATCTTTTTAAGTTGTATGTTGAATTATTTTTTAAATTAAAGAAAAAAACTTTTCCCTGTGAAATATTAGGTGAAATTTTTGTTTAGAAGTTTCCCCAAAGTGAGATTTATAAGGAACATTCTATTTAGCACAGTTTAAAATAATGAAGTGACAATTGTGCAAATGCATCTTTTTTCTATTCTGTTCCTACTCTTGAAGATAATGCCATGAGGAAACCCACTGAACGTATCATCCAGGACAGCTTTACAACTGAATTGAAAGATAGTAAAATGTCATAAATATGTTATACTTCTAATAAATTATAAATTATTGTCATTCAAGTGTACACCAGATACATACTATATTAAAACAATGCACATATGGTGTATAGAATACCAAAATATTTACAGACTTACTACATGGATGCATTTCCTTCACCCTATCCCAGTCCTTTTGTGCTTTTTTAAAATTTAAAAGCTTTTCTGTGTACTTTTCTTTCCTTATTAATTCTAATATCATCTTGATTTTACACAATTTCTGAGTAATCTACTTCTGCAGAACTATAGATTTTTTTTTCTCCATCAAAAGTCCTTAGTGAGGCATGATTTTAGGCCAAATTTATGTCTGGGAGCCTTACTCTTACCTAATAAATATAAAATATCTTCATTAGTCTTGAACGACATTACAGAAGATGGCAGGTGATTCGCATCTCTCAAATGACCAGTGATTCTGAACATTTTTTCATATATTTATTTGCCATTTGTATTTCTTCATCTGAGAGGTTTATATTCATTTCATGAATAGAAACCCATGTTTGGATTAGGTCTTTACATTTGGGGGGTCCGATTTTTGGGAGTTCTTTATATATTCTCAATGTTAGACTTTTGTCTGACGAACTGCTGGCAAAAATTTTTTCTCACTCTGGGTTTTCACCCCACTCTGTTAGTGATTTCTTTTGCCGTGCAAAAGCTTTTTAGTAGGATGTGATCCCAATCACTGATTCTTTGTATTATTTCCCATGTAGTCTGAGTTTTGTTCATAAAGTTCTTGCCTACACCTATGTCTTCAGAGGTTCTTCTTATTCTATCTTCCAGTAAATTTAGTATTTGTTTTAATGTTTAGATCTCTGACTCACTTCGATTTTAGTTTAGTGCATGGTGAGAGACATATATCTAGTTTTAGTTTCCAGCATGTGGCAGGTCAATTTTTCCAGCACCATTTATTAAAGAGGCTGTCTTTCTTCCCTGAGGGTGTTTGGCTCCTGTGTCAAAGATGAGGTATTTGAGTGTGTTTGGAGTTATTTCTTCATCTTCTAACTTGTTCTGTTGATCTTTGGGTCTGTCTTATTGCCAGTACCATGATGTTTTTATCATAGTAGCTCTATAGTATAATTTCAGGTCAGGGATTGTGATGCCTCCTGCCTTGTCCCTGTTGCCCAGAATTGTTTTTGCTATTCTTGGTCTCTTTTGGTTCCAGATGAATTTCATGATTGCTTTCTCTAGTTCTGTGGAGTATGCTATTGGTATTTTGAGTGGAACTGCCTTAAATCTGTATAATTCAGGAATTATGGCCATTTTCACTATGTTGGCTCTTCCTATCCAAGAACACAGAAACAAGGATAAGATTCCATATCATTCCAGAAAGAACAGCTATTATCAAGAAATCAACCAATAACAAATGTTGGCGGGGCCGTGGGGAGAGAGGAACCCTCCTCCACTGTTGGTAGGAGTGTAGACTGGTCCTGCCATTATGGAAATCGGTGTGGTGATTCCTCAAAAAACTACAACTAGAGCTTCCATTTGACCCAGCTATACCTCTTCTTGATATCTTCCCAGAAGAATTAAAACATTGTACCACAGTGATATATGCACAACCATGTTTATAGCAACACAATTTGTAATAGCTAAGTCTTGGAAACAACCCAAATGCCCGGCAACTACTGAATGGCTAAAGAAGATGTGGATTTTTTTTTTTTAATACAATGGAGTACTACTCTGACATAAAAAGGATAAACTTGAAACATTTGTAGGTAAATGGATTCACCTCGAGAACATACTCATAGGCAAAATAAATCAAACACACATGACTACATATCAAGTTGTTTCTCTGAGAAACCATAAGTGTAAATAAGGACAAAAAGGTATAGTAGATATTGTGAAAAAGAAAGACAATGTTCAAATGGGAAGAGAACTAGAGAGGGAATAAGGAGAAAGGAAGAAAGGGAGAGAAAAGAAAAGAAAAAATGGAAAAATGTAAATAAAGCTTTTGTAAATAAGGAGGGGAGAGTGGAGGGAGGGGTGAGGAAGGGGGTGCTAACCAAGATATATCACGTACAGGTGCAAACTAACTAGCATAATGATGAATGTAATCATGTCTATCTAAAATGTACCAATACATATTCTTGGTAAAAAAAAAAAAAAGGCAGGTAAAACAAACAGCCAAGTGAGTTGAGGTTTACAATGAGGTCAGTAAGCTTGAGAATCTGATGACGAAGGCTGGATCGGCCATATTACAGACCTAACAGTTGGGGTCTAACATAATCTTCATCTGGCACTGGACTGGACTTTTCACTGCCTGAAAGGCATATCGAGGCATCATGTGAAGCTTCAGCAGCCTTATTTGTGCTAGAGGGTTGTGCTGCTTAGAAAAATCCATATTACTTCCTACAAAAATCAAATCTAGTGCTTTCACCTGCAGAGAGAAAGGGTTTCGGGAACAGTTGAAGTGAATTGCTTGCTTGTATAACAGGAACCTGATCCTTAATTGTCCAGTCAGCTTGAGATGAGCAGTAAAAATCCGTTCAGTAGGTTGACTGCTAGTCACAGCCAGAAAATATGCTTCCATTGATATTGGAAGCATTGTTACAGCTGAGATTGCTGAAGTGGTTTTAAAAGTCTCAATCATGTTAAAAAGGTCTTTGCTTTTGGTCCAACCGAACTGTCCAATTTAAATGTTAAGCTCCAAGTCTCTGGCATAGAATAATTAAATATTGCAGGTCTGAGGATCAGAGGACCGCCTCGGGTTCCCGGTGCTTCGTGCTTTCATTCAGCTGTCACGTATTCCATGTTATTTGACCTTTTTATTACATGTGAATCGCCAGCTTCCTGTAAAGATGAGGATTACTTTTCTTTTAGGAATTTTACTATTTTGAATGATTAGAAACAATGCATTTTCTCCACTTGAGCATTTTTTGAAGATGAAGATCTATAAATCAGGGTGACACAAAACACTGTAAGTTTCAACAAGCTAAGCACAACAGCCTTTTGAGAGTTTGATTAGGCAATCCACTCAGCTGAAGAAGAAGAAGTGAAATGCATTAAAGATTACTAAGATTTTTCAGTCTGGCAAATTACTTTGGTCAGAAGTAAAGAAGAAAAACCAGATGGACTGGTGAAAAATTAATATTAATAGATTGGGTTGTACAGAGGCCTCTTCCTAAGCAAACAGAATACATTGAAGTTATTGACTAGAAAGAGAAGGAAATCAGTAGAAATTGTCTTGGAAAAGCCTATTTGGAAACAGACTTTCATGGAAAATGAAAACAGTATGATGCATACAAATTACTTATATTTTCAATTCTGTAATAACTGTAATCTGAATTCAGGCTGTTGCTGTTTATTTTACACAGACTGAGACTATCAGATGGATCATCCTTGAATTCTTGTTTTCCTTCCCCCTTCATTTTGAATCCACCAGCAGGTACTGTTTTCTCTACTTTAAAACAGATTATGAATCTTCAGTTCTCCCCACCTCCATCATTAACACTGACAACTCCAGCCTGGGTACCTGCAGTGGCTTCTGACCACTTTCCCCACTCTCATGTTCCCTATAATTTTGTCTTGCACAGAAGCCTTATTCAAAACTAGTCAAATTGCATTTCTGATGGAAACTCTTCAGTGATGCATTTAGGATGAAACCCACCTCTGTACTATATCTCGCAAGTCCCTGTCCACCTGGTCCCCAGCCATCACCCATCGTTGCTCCTTTCTCACTTTTCTACCAGTGAGCTGCCTTCGAGTGCTGTAGGGAAGTTGGACTAGTTCAGCACATTCTGTTACACTTGGGCTTCTGCCCAGATCATTATATACCTTGCTCATCATTTGGCTTTTCACTTAATGTCACTTCCTCAGAGCTTTCCCTACAGCAGTTCCATCACCATACCTTTATCCTGGTCTATTTTTCTTTCTGATAGATGAGATAATGTAAGATACAGGTGACTTCTTTGCTATCCACCTCTGTCAGTAGAATGTGAACTCAGCGATAAGAAAGACCTTGTTCTTAGCCATACTGACAACGCCTAAGGCAAGACCAGAAAGCAAGTGGCTATTCAAAACATGGCAAGTCAGCGAATGAGAGCATGAATAAAGAAGGACAAACCACTTTTAATAGTTCTGTCTTTTTAACCAGGGAAATCGTATTTCCTTGTATGAATTTTCAAAATCCCTATTTCTAAATCAACACGAGAAAAATGATAATGTGTCAAGAGATACGATTTGTAATGCGAAATACAGGAATATCAATATGATCTTAACCTACACCTTAACCTACACACTGTGGCCTGAAAAATCAGATTTTGATATATGTTGTTATCCAGCAGTCTAGGCATGTGTATTTTTTTTTCTTGTCTCCCTTTTCTGTGATGTTGCTATGTGATGTTGCTAAGTATTTCTGGTGTGGGTTTTTATTGTTGCTATTGTTTTCATTAAAAATACTGATTTGATTTCACACATTAAAAATTAATGCAAAAGAAACTTTCAAAAACTTTTAAACATTGGTAAATCTTGTAGCTGTTATTTTTACATAGGCAATGTAATATAATGATAAAAGTGTGCACACTCTCAAGACAAACTGCCCAGATATGACTCCTCATTCCAAGTATTTGCTATAATTGTCATTTTATAAATTCTTCACTTGGCAAAACATGAGCAGTGATAATATACACTTACATACAATTCTCATATTATGTGAGGATAAAGTACTTAAAACAATTTCTGGTACAATATGAACATTGAAAATTAAGTGCTAGTTTTGTATTTATTGTTATATAAACTTCCTACATAGAAAATATGAACGTGTTCTATGAGAAGAAAAAGATTCATTATTAATGGTTACATCGAAGAGTTTAGGTTTGGAAAATTTAGCTTTGCTGTCTATGAGGGGTCATAATATCCACTGTCTTGATTTCTGATTTGCGCAAGTTTCATGCCTTCAAAGCTTGCTCATACTTTCCAGGGAGGTGTATCTTGGACTGAAGCGCAGTGCTTTCATTTCATGGCTGCCTGTTGTAGGAGTCCATGCTTTGTAGAAAGCCTCAGCATGGGGACTGCACAATAACTTTTCCTGAGTTGAATTGATATTTCGGTCAAACAACCTCTAAACTGATAAAAATTGTAGCAAACTAATTATGTGCATAGTCAAGACCCCCACCACCTTTTCCTTTGTATCTTTTGGCCTATGCGTACAGATCTTATGATAAATAATATAAACATCAGAGACAACTGAAGAAATGAATGAAATGGGCAAGGGAAAGGAGAGATGCAAACAAGGAAGAAGAGAAAGATAGGGATTACTGTTTTTAAAGTTTTTAAGTAATTATTAAATGTGACATTGACCATCTATATTAGGGATTTATGGTACATTAATTTGTTGATTTGGAAATTTTTAGAGTTAAATAGCAGAAATTTTGTTCCAAAATAATGTTATTGGTGGCAAAATACACGTGTGTCATTTAATCAACAATAGCAAAAATCCTATGTAAGCAGACAGAACAAAGTTTAATCCTGTGAATTAGTTGAATTATCTAAAATAGGCAGTGTTAATAATGAAGGCAGGTAGATAATTCTTGCTCCATAAGCTTGAGTATGAAAGGAAGATCTTAGTTATTTTTTGTTTCTTTATGTCTGCCATATTTGGTCTCATTCCACTCAGGAAGATAGAATAATCTTGGCCATCATTAGAACTCCTGCTCATATTCTTGCTAGAGAATGTACAAAGATCCCAAATATCTGTACAAAGAAAGACATTTGAAAAGTCTATTTCTGATATCTTACTTGCAAAGTCTACTGTTCTGTAAAGTCCAGTGGGTCCTAAAATTACTCTTCCTTTGGCTTGAATGGATCAATTATCAGAGATGTTCCTGGAAGGTAATTAAAATCTACCATTGACAGAGACGTGAAGATGATATTGTTTCACTAATTTCAAGCTTAATGCATAAGGATCAGATAATTCCTTTGAACTGATCTAGGCCCTAGAAGATAGCTTAGGCCCTAGACATTCTTTGCTTCTTGTTCATAAGTTTAAGATAACACCAAAATGCAACAAATATAGTAAAAAAGGTTACAGAATAGGCTAAAAATCACATATAAAAATCCTGTACATTAAAAGTATAAGTAAACATAGTTCAGCAATATATAAGAACAAGAATCTATGACCTGCCAAAGTTTACTCCCGAAATTCAAGAATGAAGTGCCAGAACAAATGTCAAAACATTTGTTAAATTTCATTAACAAATTGAGAAAATTAATAGAATTCACCCAGATATTTTAAGGCATTTAATAAAATGTATGTATTTGTAATATTTCTAAGGAAGAAAATTGTATATAATTTGTTAAGCGATACCATTTAAAAAAATTTAAAACAACAAATTTTAAATGACAAAATGCTACAATATTTAAATAAAAAACAGAAAGACGACATTGAATGGATTTTAACATTGAATTGCAAGTTCAAATGATTGTGCTAAGAGAAAAAGGAATACCTGTAAATGCAGGAAAATAAGAACCCAAAGATTTATTATAAGTTTGTATTTCTAGAAATACTAAGTGACTTTTAATACCCTGCTATATTCATTGTTCCCTGCTATAATATATTTCAACAATGTGACTGAATTCAATGTAAGTTTGTAGAGGTTAATAATTTTTTCTATTTAATAAATATTTTCCTAGACATACTACTAGACATCCTAGAAAAATTAATTCATAAGCCTGGCCTAAAATACATGAAAATTAGGAAAACATTAGAAGAGGTGTAATAGATATTATATAAAAGGAAGATAATATTCAAAAGAAAGGAGAACTAGATAGGGAGAAGGGGGAAAAGAAGGAAGGGGCAAGGGAAAGGTAGAAAAGTATAAATAAACCTGCTGTAAACAGGGAAGGGGGAGCAGAAGGGAGGGAAGGGAAAGGGGGGAAAGTCAAGATACCTCATGTACAGGTACAAAATAACCATGATGAATGTGACCATTATGTATACAATGTACCAGCGCATATTCTTGGTTAAAAAAAAAGTCCTTATATCATTAAATGTAAGGCCTCAGACCTTTCTGAAGAAAATTATAAATTAAAAACCATTTAGACAGGGATACATATCACATTCACCACAAGCAATAAATGAGGACTCTTTCCCAGTCTGAAGGTGTCAGTCCCAGGGTTTTAGACATTTTCTCTGACTCCTGCTGTTTCCTCTGATCTCCTACTTTTCATTTGCAGCCCTATTAAACTCACCATAGAATTGTTAAGTAAACATTATTTGTATCATATCATACAGAAAAATTTGAGATGTCCAGCAGGCAATGTTAAAAGATAGGACATCAAAAATAAACGCTGTCATTCTATGCAACTAGGCCATGTTGCTCTCCAGGAGAGAGTCACAGCTTGACCTTACAAAATGTTTCAAAACATTCTTACTGTGTTTAAAAATATCATTTCAGACATTAAATCATGTTCTTGTCTATACCAACACATAAGGAATAAGAAAAAATGAATTAAAGTTGGAAATACTTGGTTCATGTGCTTACTATGTTGACTTAAGATAAAATTTTCAAAAAATAAGCAAAATATTATTATATTATTTGGCCGCTTGTTATAAAGAATGGTTCAGATTCAAAATCAAAACACTCATTTGTTATGCGGCTTCAGGGCCAACTCTAAATCCTAAATATAGAAAATTATCTGAAGTGTCGTATATGACTATTTGTTTTATAGGTGAAATCATAATTAGTAACGTGGCTAAATCTATGAGTCATTGTTTTCTTATCTCTAAAATTTGCCTAGTAATAAAATACCTGTTATACTTGTGGTGAGAATGTGCACAGTGTTAGTTGAAGTTGTGGAATGTAGAGGCACACTGTGTAGGTTTGATTTCCTGCTATGTCTCCCAGTAAATAAATAAACCTAGACATTTCACTCAATTGTTTTATACATCAATATTCTCATCTGGAAGTTGCAGATAATGATTCTATCTCATAGAGTTAGTGTGCAGATTAAATAAGTTGAAACAAGTGAAGCATTTAATGGTGCTCCCTGACACCAAGGACATGTTAGTTATTATATCGCCATTTTGAAAATTTATGCAAAGCACTAATGAAGGGACATAGTTGGTGTATGGTAAGTCTATATTCATCCCTAGATTGGGACAATTACAGGACAATGTCAATTATCTTTGAGCCCTGCAGAGCCTTCTTTCGTGATATTTTTCACTCCTCTTCAGCTTTGTTATACTTAGTACAAAGACAGTGAACATCTGCTTATACTGTGCCCTGCCCTGGGCGTTCCACTCTGAGCCTTTCTTGCCTCTCCCTTCTATATATTTGCATGTTCTCTCATCCATTTCTTTCTTTTCTGTGAGGCTAAAAAAATGAAGAGAGATAATGGGGATATATATTAAAGTGCTCCTACAGACAACTGAAATTCATCCTTTACAAAATGGAAAATTGCCTTCTTCCACATGCTTTTGGTATTTCCTACTTTAAAAAACAAAAGCAAAAATCACAATCATTTACCAAATCATTAATGTTGGGTGCAAATCTATGCTAACATTTTTGTGTCTCTGGAATGCACTCTTTGTACTTTCCACTCTTCTTCATCACCATTTAGTAGTGTTAACCATGTGGACAGCTAGTTAACTACTCAATAATTCATTCTCTCCCCTTTATAGTAATGAGCCCTTATACTGGTGAGTGTAGCAGTGTATAACAGCTTCTCTTCCATTTTGGGGTAGTCAGTACAACCTCAAGTGCCACCTAGAAGTAAAGATGAAAGATGCCAGATGACAGAGAAAGATGCCAGATGCCTGACAATGATAATGTTGGAACCGACATATGATCTCGTTTCTGCTGCCTTTTTACTTAGCCACTGCTATTTTGTGATTTCATTAAGCTCAGGCAAACTTAGTATGCCTGATAGAATTTGATCTTCAATTTAATTTCCATTCTTGGAAGGACATTGCAAGTGTACAATACATATGAACTGTGTCCACTTCGTGGCTAAAATACCCTGCTAAATCTCCATTGTTTAGAGGACAAAATAGAAACTCTTTACTCATTATTTTTCTTTATATAGTCCTCGCTTAAGTCGGCATCTTCATCTCTATTTTCTCTCCTCGGAATCCCTTCCCAGATACATCAAACACATATATGACAATGAGAAGGCATTCATGCAGTAGCTGTGGAAGAACAAAAGAAGAGTGTGAATTCCAGAGATCTCTGAAAAGCCATGTGTGATCTTCGCAGGACCATTAGACACTCTCTTGGCCCTTTTAGGACTCTGTGGGCTCTTTTACTTGCAGATTTTGTGTAATTTATTTAGAATGCTCTACTCACTGTTTGGCTCTATTCCAACCACAGAGAGATTTTCTTAGAGAAAGATACCATGTCTTTCATTTTTATATCCCTAGCTCCTTGTACTATATCAAACATTCCATAAATATTTTGCATTATTGAGTAGAACTTATGTTGGCTAAATTCTCAAGGAAAAGATTTCCTTGTATAGTTTTCTTTATTCTATCCATCAATATATCCTCAGAAAGATGTAATGAATCCTTCTCACTATGATAATATCTTATTCTGTGCCCAGTGGAATAGATTTATTGAACACTTCGTGCCTGAAATTATACTGAGTAATTTACGCACAATTTTTTCCTCCAACTTTGAAACAATATATTGAGATAATCAATATTACTATTCTATTAGTTTTGCATTTGGATAGAGAAACAAATGAATTGCCAAAGATTACACAGGTAATAATTCAGGAAGCTGAGTTTTGGTCCTAGACAGTGAGACTTCCAGGTGCCATGTGGAGCACTGCTTCCCTGGCATAGTTGCTAATTGGGCACTGGAAGCTACCAAAATCTGGGTTTGGATTGTGTCTCTACCTTTCATTACCTATGTGATCTCTGGGAGGCCACTTAAATTCTTTGCATTAATTTCCTTGGAAATAATGTGAAAATAATTACCTATCTCAATAATTTGTTACTTAAATTGTTTTAGGTAATCTCTTACAATATGGAGCCCCTTTGCTATCTTGTATGTTAAGGTGTTCATTGATAGAAAATTCAGATAAGATACAATGTGTTTCTTAATGAAAATATTAATTTTATGTGACTTAAACCCTAAAGGATTAAAAAAAGCAGGAGGTCAAATGACACTTTCAGTATTTTTTGTGCTTCAGTAGCAGGATCTTGGAGTCAATCACAATGAAACAGCATCTGCTCTGGCTTGTGTAGGGATTAACCGAATCCTCTCATAACAAATGGGCCAGTTAATTATGCATGTTGAGTGTGATGATGGAAATACACTTTCAAGGATTGACTTTAGTTGATTCTGACTGGTGAACACACATTTCATATTAGTCAGAGGTGATTAACAAAATTAGATTTATTCTTTCACCTGAAGTTTTAAATTTTGCATCCTGTCTTTGAAAAATATTGAGAACGTTTTTAAACAAAATATTTAATTTTTTTTCTCTGAGTCGAAATGACTTGAGGAAGAAAAAGTCAATACCCAAGACTGACTAAGAAGACTGATTCCTTCTGGTAATAATGTGTATATTCAAGAATGGTAGCACCTTTCTACATGGACAAAATCAAGAAATATATACATATATACACACACATACATAGATACATACATACATATCCCTAAACTTACACCGTAAGGAACTGGGAAAAGAAAAAACAAATTTAGCAGAAAGAAGAAAATGATAAAAATAAAGATGGAGTAGAAAGAAATGAAATAGGGACTCACAAAACAATGGAAAAGATGAACTAATTATTGATATATATGTTTACATATTTCAAAACGTCATGTTGTATGTGATAAATACGTGAAACTTTTACTTGTCAATTAGAATTTTAAAAATAAAATTCAACTATGCACATGTGATACTTAACACAAAGCTTTTTGGAAATGGAGCATCTATTTTAAAAGATACTCTTAACATTAATAAGATGTAATAAAGTTGAAATCCAGCTACTTTCAAAATAATATTACAGGACATTGTCCAAATTTTCTAAAGGAAAGCTACCAGAATTTTTTGGTTGTATTCCTAATTTTCTAAAGGAAAGCTACCAGAATTTTTTGGTTGTATTCCTAATTTTCTAAAGGAAAGCTACCAGAATTTTTTGGTTGTTTAGAAATGTAAGTGGCAATTGTATATAGTAATTTGGGACAATTACTACATTTTTTCAACTCAGAATTCTCAGCTGCAGTCCTTTTTTAGCTTTTATGCCTAAAACTGAGTGACTGGACCTCAAAACCCAAAAATGCAAATGTATTTCCATGCAGGAGTCCCTTCATAATTATGCTACCATTCCTTAAATAGAGGAACCAAGACATTAACAATGGTTAGTCTCTACAGGGAGGAAGATTTGTTAGAATTCAGAAAACTGCTCACTTTTTACCATTGGCGCTCACAACCTACAATAACAGATTTAGAAAATAACTGCCTTTATTCCCGTTATTCCAGACGCATGTTCAGTGTCCTTAGCCACAAAGGACTTTCAGAACTGTTTTATCACTTAGATTTGTTTCGTCTTAAGACATAGTGTCATTTTGGTTACTTCATTTTACAACCACCCAACTCGGCAATGCGCCCCATCCTTCAGGCGTATAGCCTCTGCTAGCTTTATAAGAAAAGGAAATGCTTAAATTTGAGCATTCCAAAATTAGGTATGAATCCATCATGCACACATTCACTACTGCTGTTTTCTTTCCATTTGTAGCATCAGCTGAAACACTGAAAAGTGAGATTTTATTTGCCCATTGGCTAAATAATTACTTCCAATAGCCTTTTTTTTTTTTAAATCAATAGTCCCCTGTAATTTTAAACTTTTAAGTAAAAAAGGCTTTTCTGGTTTATCAATAACTCAAAAATTATTTTTCAATTTTTCTATAATAGTTCTCTTTTAAAGTAAATCTTATATGAGAAGATATATGATACATTTAGTAAGCTTACAGTATTAAATCATAACATGACTGCTTTAGAGAGTGAATTTTGCTCTGTATTTCCTGGAAGATTAATATCATCTGCCCTTTAAACTTTTCTCATTTTCTGCTGTAGACTGCTGAGATAGATGAATTGAGATTATAATAATATATTACCATACTACAGGCAAACATGACTACAGAAAGTAATTTTTGATGGAAAGAAAATGCTATCAAATCTTATTTCTACTAAGACATTTTTCTCCTTATGGAAGAGTTCAAATACTTAAAAATAGTAATACAACAAAAATCAATTCAATAAATGTTATTGAGCACCTACTATATGTGAGATTGTTTGAGGTAGCAAATGTGGTTGTAAAATGGACAAAGTCCCTAGCTCTATTCTTATGGGGGAAATTTATAGGACACAAAAAATATGAGTAAATATAGTTTAAAAGCGTAAGGTTAAATCAGATGCTTGGCCACACAGCCCCAGCAGAATACTCAGCCCTATGGGCTAGAACTTGACCAACTCAACAACTGTGGAATCCATGCTCAGCCACCACCAACTTCGAATTGGTTCTGTATTGTTTCCCCTCTGCACCAGACAGCAGAAGTTCCAGCCAAATGACAGATCTGTTCCTGGACAAAGAAAAAGTCTGGAATAGGAGATTCAAAATGGCTGACTAGAGGAAGAGCCATGTTGGATAAACTCAGAGAGCATTAACAAGAAACACAGAGGAGAGAGGACTAGATGGCAGAGCAGTGAGTTCCAGCAGCTCAGCTTCTCCAGAAAATGGTGTCTAAAGTCTGGAGTTGTAAGACTTAGCTAAGGCAAATGGTGTTGCTATGAACATAGTTGTGCATATATCTCTATGGTATGAGGTTTTTCAATTCTTCTGGGAAGATACCAAGCAGAGGAATACCTGGATCAAATAGAACCTCTAGATTGAGTTTTTTGAGGAGTCTCCATACTGATTTCCATAGTGGCTGGACTAGTCTACATTCACACCAACAGTGGAGAAGGGTTCCTTTTTCCCCACAGCCCTACCAGCACTTGTTGTTTGTTGATTTCTTGATAATAGCTGTTCTTTCTGGAGTGAGATGGAATCTTAGCATTGTTTTGATTTGCATCTCTCGAATGACCAGTGATACTGAACATTTCTTCATATGTTTATTTGCCATTTTTATTTCTTCATCTGAGAAGTATTTATTCATTTCAGATGCCCATTTTTGGATTGGGTCTCTAAATTTGGGGGTTTTGATTTTTTTTAGTTCTTTATGTATTCTAGATGTTAAACCCTTGTCTGAGGGGCAGCTGGCAAAGATTTTTTTCCCATTTTGTGGATTTTCATCCTGCTCTGTTAGTGATTTCTTTTGCTGTGCAAAAGCCTTTTAGTAGGATGAGTCCCAAGCCCTGATTCTTTGTATTATTTCCCATGCAGTCTGGGTTCTGTTCGTAAATTTTTTTCCTACTCCTATGTCTTTGAGAGTTCTTCCTATTCTATTCTCCAGTAGATTTAGTGTTTCTGTTTTAATGTTTAGATCTTTGACCCACTTTGATTTTAGTTTAGTACATGGTGAGAGACATGTATCTAGTTTTAGTTTTCAGCATGTGGCAAGCCAATTTTTCCAGTACCATTTGTTAAAGAGGCTATCTTTCTTCCAGTGAGGGTGTTTGGCTCCTTTGTTGAAGATGAGGTATTTAATTAAGTGTGTTTGGAGTTGTTTCAGGATCTTCTAGTCTGTTCCATTGGTCCTCGGGTCTGTCTTTGTGACCAGTACCATGCTGTTTTTATCATAATAACTTTATAGTATAGTTTCAGGTCTGGGATTATAATGCTCCCTGCCTTGCCCCTGTTGCTCAGGATTGTTTTTGTTATCCTTGGTCTCATCTGGTTCCAGATAAATTTCATGATTATTTTTTTCTAATTCTGTGAAGTATGTTACGCCCAACAACAACTAAGGAATGGGTAAAGAAGATGTGGTTTTTCTAAACAACGGAGTACTACTCTGTCACAAAAAAGGATAAACTAGAGCCATTTTTAGGTAAATGGATGCACTGTGAGAACATACTCTTAAGTGAAATAAATCAGTCACTCACAAGTACACGTCAAATTGTTTCCCTGATATAAGAAACCATAAGTGTACATAAAGACAAAGAGGCATAGTAGATATTAGGTAAAAGAAAGATAATATTCAAAAGAGAGGAGAACTAGAGGGGGAAAAGAAGAAAGGGAAAAGGGAAAGAAAGGAAAAAGGGAAAAAAATGGAAAAATGTAAATAAACCTGCTGTAAATAAGGAAAGGGAGGAATGGAAGGGAGGGGTGAGAAGGGGGTGGGGGACCAAGATAGATCATGTATAGGTACAAAATACCCATGATAAATGTGATCATTATGTATACAATGTACCAATGCATGTTCTTGATAAAAAATAAAAAATTTAAAAAAATGAAATAAAATAAAGTCTGGAGTTGGAGACAGGTGGGAGAACATAAGTGTCTGATTTTTGAGTGACCTTCCAGTGGTAACAGGTAGTAAGTCTCTGCATTACGAGTGCTCCAGAACATAACTGCACAGTGTAGGTGAAGGCCAGGAAGACATTGTGGGAAAGGGCTTAGAGTTTGAACTTCAATCCCAGAGCAGCCTCATGGCAACTTCAAACTGCCGAGGTCCCAGAGGTGATGAGCAAAATATAGTCACTGAAGACTGTTGGCAGTTGGAGAGCAGATTGGGGAGAGTCATACTGAAAGGCAGGGACAGGTGATCATAGTCCCAGGACCTATGATCAGGCACCAGGTTCAGCCTGTTATCCAGGATCAGAGGCTCACACTGGCACCATGTTCCCACTGCTAAAGGGAGACCCAGAACAGGGTCTTATGGTATGTCATTTCTCAACTAGCCCTGATAGACACCACTGAAACAGATCAGCTTGTTACTGCTGCAGTTGAATTGACTGCATAGGAATAATTCTGACTCAGCGGACAATTTAATGCCAGTGAACTCGTCTGCCAACCCCACCATCACACCCAGGGAGAGGGACAGCAAAACCTCCTGGAAAATTAACAATATAGAGAAATCAAAGAAGAATACTAAATATTTCTGGATGTTAATGACAATGACTGTACAAATCAACAAAACCTCTGGGACACTATGAAATCAGTTCTAAGAGGAACATGCAATTGATGTTCACATTAGGAAAACAGAGCAGGTCAAAATAAATAACTTTATGAGAAACCTTATGATACTTGAGAAACAAAAACAAACCAGCCCCAAACTAAAATTAAGGAGGCAAATTATAAAAATGAGAGTGGAATTCAATCAAATTGAAACTAAAAAAATCTGTAAAAAAAATTACTAATTGAAGAACTGGTTCTTCAAAAGAATAAATAAAATAGAAAAGCCCTTAGCAAGATTCAAAAGAGAAAGAGAGAAAAGACTCATCAATGCAACTGGAAATGACAAAGGTGAAATTACAACAGACATTGTCAAAATCCTGAAGACAGTAATTACTTTGAAAACTTATATTCCAACAAATTAGCAAATTTTGAGGAAATGGACAGATTCCTAGATATATACAAACTACCAAAACTAACTCAAGAAGACATAAATATGCTTGACAACCCAATATCCAGCAATAAAATTGACTTAGTAATAATCTACCAACTAAAAAGATGCCAGGACCTGATGGATTCATGGCTGAATACCACAAGACCTTACACCCTTCAAGGTGTTCAAAACAATTAAAATGGATAGGATGTTCCCAAATTCACTGTTATGGTTTGTGTCTAGATGTCCCCCCAAAGCCTCATGTGGTAAGAGATAGCTGGATCTAGAGTGTGTGATTACTAAATTGATCCATTGATCGGTTTGGCATGGTTCTGCTGGGATCAAGGATGTGAGACTGAGATTGGGGGTGGGAGTGCAGGCCGCCCTGGGGGCAGGTAGCCTAGAGAAAAGATACAGGAAGAAGCTAACTAGCTGCTTGTTTGCATTGCTTATTTGCATACATTCCTTGCATTTTCCTCACTTTACTTTGCTGCCGGTCAGCCGGTCTGTCGGCTGCTGGGCCCGCCCTGCCTCTGCCATGCTGCCCTGCCTCGGACCCAGTGGACTATAGACTGAAACCTCTGCAGACTGTGAGCTAATAAACCTTTCTTCCCCTAACTTTGGGTGTCGAGTATTCTGTCCCAACAACGAGAGAAAAGTAACTAAAACATTCACTGATGGAAGCCACTATCACCCATATTCCAAAACCAGATAAAGACCCAACTAAAGAAAGAGAACTGTAGACCAATCTCTTTAATGAAAATAAATGCAAAAATTCTCAACAAGATACTAGCAAATAGAACACTGCACATTATCAAAAGGATTATACATCATGATCAAGTAGGTTTCATTCCTGAGAGTCAAGGATGGTTCAACATAGGTAAGTCTATAAATGCAATACATCACATAAACAGGAGAAAGGTTAAAAAACCACATGGTTATATCAATAGAGCCAGAAGAGGCTTTCAACAAAATCCAACACACCTTCATGATAAAAACCCTGAAGAAATCAGGCATAGAACTATCATAACTGAATATGATAAAGGCTATTTATGACAAACCAATAGCCAGCATCATACTGAATGGGGAAAAACTAAAAAATTTCCCTGAAAATCAGGAACAAAACAAGGATGTCCACTATCACCTCTTCCATTCAACATAGTGCTTGAAATATTAACCAGAGCAATTAGGCAGAGAGAAATAAAAGGGACACATACAGGAAAGGAAGA
>PVJO010026506.1:0-21011 GCA_004026905.1 Hystrix cristata
CCACGTGCTCGACGCATGCCAGGCCCTGTGCTGATCACTCCAAGAATCTGTAGGCCAGACTGGAAGCTGCCTGAGTTGATTTCCAAAGCTCAGCCTCCAAACATCACACCACTTCTGTGACCCTGAGCTCTGAGTTCTCGAAGTACTGGGCCAAGAGGAGGAGGCTTGCATGGACTCAGGAACGGGGTGGCCAACAGAGAGGGGGGTTCTACAGTTTCCCAAGCAGGTACAGGGCACAAAGCATCTTTCTCAGGTTTGTTATTCCCTGTTTATAGCTCCGTGCGGGAAGTATTCTCAACCCATTTCACAGGAAAGAAGGCCGGTCGGAGGTGAATCCTCAGGATCACATGGCTGTCCTGTGACAGCAATCTTATTTCAACCCAGGTCTCCTTGAAGTCAAAGCCAGTCCCCTGTCCTCTGTGCCATGCTGCCACCTATGCCAACTACTAAAATCAGGTGTTTGGACCTTTCCAGTCCTGGGGAGAGCCCTAACTCTGTGCGGGAGCCTGTGGCCTCTGGGGAGAAAGCGCTCGCACTAAGACATGGGCGCAGTCCAGGGGTGTCCTTGGTGAGTCCCGCTCCTGCTCCAGCAGGACGGAGGATGAGAATGGCGTCTCATGGTCCCTGGCAGCTGGGCTGGCTTCGGGGAAGGGCTGCCGGCTCAGCTGGGCTCCTCGGGCCGCTCGGTGAAGGTATGAGGGTCACAAGCCCACTTCCCAGGTTTTCTCTCAGCACAGCCTGGTCATGCAGGAGCATGCAGGAGGGGCCTCCCTCGGGGTCCTGCCATGCAGCATGGATGGCTGGATGGAGACGATCATGAGGTTGAAAGGGGCTTCTATGTCACCGGGCCTGTGGGCTCACCTACCTGGAGAGACGCCCCACTCTGGAGGCCTTACCTTAAAGAGGGACATTCACACTGAAGCAAACTTGAAAAGAGAGAACACGTACACAAGAGAAGTTTACTCGGCCAGCATTTCCCTCATTGCTTTTGGTGCTCACTGAGGACAGCTTGGTTTCTGGGGAGCCAGAACTCTCCTTCCTACACTGGCGACCCCCACTCCAGCGCTGAAGCCCTGGGAGCCATAGTCTCATGGCCTGTGCTCTGGGGGGCGAGGAATGGATAGCCAAGAGGGAAGCCGGAAGCAAGCAGAATATCCCCAAGATCTGCAAGGTCAGATGATTCCCTCAACCAAACGTGTCACTCTGTCCCTATCGTCCCAAAAGAAGGCAAGCCCAGCAACAGCACAAGAGCCAAGTGTGCTGTTTTCACTGGTAATTAGATAATGCCACCATCTCAGAAGAAAATCCTCAGCAGATACATCAGTGGATTTCATGTGTGGACATTATCCTGGCATCAAAGGCTTTGGCACCAGCCTGGCTGGCTTTCTTACCTGCCCCCCACTGCTGGGTGATGTCCCCCTCTGTATGTCCTTCCTCTGAAGCCAGCCACCCCTGGAACACTGATTTCAGTAAATGTTGGCACAAAGTCTTTGGTTAGGTATTGATGGCACATTGCTTACACAAAAGCCATTCAGAGTGTGGATGGGTGGAGGGTGGCCAGGAGGGATATAATTGTGAGCATGGAGGACAGATGACAGGGAAGTCTCCATGCTGAAGGAGAGGCCACTGAGAAGTGTCCTGGGTGGGGTGAGGACAAAGGGTGACAACCTGAAGGCAAGAAACCCGGGGGGAATAAGGGCAAGGGTCACAAAGGCAGCCTTGTGCACCAGGAAAGCAGAAATCTCAGCTTAGCAAACATCTCAGGAAGGTAAAAGCCCAAAGGAACAGCAGCCAGCTGAGATATAATGGAACATGGCCAGGGGCCAAATTCTAGCTTCAAACCTGGACAACTCCCCTGTCTTCAGAGGGGCAGGGGCCTCCTGCCCCTGAGGATGGGAGGCAGGCCTGGGAGCTGTTCTCCTTGCGCGCCCTCAGCCCTGTGGGCGTGAGCGACTAGGCAGAGGGCAGGATCCGTGTGCTTCTGCATGGTAGGAGGGCACGGCTAGGGGCTCTGGAAAAACACGTCGCTGCAACTTGGCCTTTCTCAAATCTGAGACTGGCTGGTGTGACCATGCCTGGCCTCACCTCTAGCACCAGACAGACCACCTGTTAAAACCAATTCCTCCCTGAATCAGACAGGTGAGATATCCCTCCACCAGATGACTCAGGCTCCGTACAGCTAGTTGAGGAGCCAGGCAGTACCTATTGAGTAGGTTTCTGGGGACAGTGGCACCTAGTGTGAGGTGATGGCTCAGGAGCAAGTGGAGCTACCCCAGACAGACGAAACCTGGAGCTGCCTGCCACACTGCAGCCCTTGACGGCATCAAACTGGGGTATGTTCAGTCTCAGATGAGGGACATTTCTGTACCTGCCTTCCTGGCTTCTTTAAATATGTGCCAACATCTCCTTGCAACCACCTCCAGCTGCAGGGCTACTGATGTCATAGACTTGATCTTTCTTTTCTTGCATCTGCCTTTCCTTTGACTTGGAGTCTGTCCCTGAGGCCCAGGATCCCGGAACCTCACACCATCCCTGACTGCCTCTTCCCAGGGCTGGCCTCTGAGCTAGCTTACCTTTCTCCGTCTGTCAAAGCCCTTTCTTCCCCAGCTCTCCTAGAAAGGTAACAGATGTGGACTGAAGTTCTACGACACCTGCAGCCCATGCAAAGCCAGGCTGAAGATGGAACCTGGTGTCCCAGGAGTAGAAGGACGACTTCTGCAGGGCCCTGTCTCACTCCCCAGTGTCTCCCCAATGACGTCTTGTGGGTGGCAGTCCATTCTGCCTGTGGTAAGGCAGCACCTGCTCATGGAGCACAGAAGTGTCCTCACTGCTGCCATCTGAGCTGGGTACACATCCAGTGCCCCCTGAGTTGGTGGTGGTGTTGGTGAGGGCTTTAAAAACTTGGTGTAAGTTTTCACACTGACTCTGCTGGGCTTTCTGAGTCACCGAGTAGCTTAAATCAACTTCATATCTGTTTCTGCCGAACTCCAGCCCACAGATGACACAGGCTGATGCCAGCTCCTTGTTTCAGGAAAGAGCCAAACACTTAGGGCCACGGTCAGCATATACTCCTGACAGGTAACTAGCTACAAGCTACCCTTTTCTTTTCTAACCTGGCTATTTCTCTTGAGAGGAAGCTCAGACCCCGGGGACAGACATGTGATCAGGTAGTCAAGAGACTGAACAAGGCTCCGAGGACCTATAGCTGAGCACTCTGCGAGTACCCATGTGGGTCAACCGAGTGTGATCAGAAACACCCCTGGCACAATGTCTCATGTGCCCTGCTGCCAGATGTTTAATTCTCTCCTCCTACCTGAAATCACACCAGCCTAACAATACCCTCTCCTCAGAGTTCCCACATCCCAGTGCCAAGGATAACCTGAGCTCTAGGGTACAGTGGGAAGATGAGTAGACGCTTTCCCCAGCAATGGTGAGGGCCATCTCAAGGAACTGGCTGGTAGGAGCAACCGGATGGGACAAGTGGGTACAGGAAGCCCACCTGAGTCCAGAGGAAGGAAGTCCTGGTGGCTTGTGCTCTGGGACCCCTGGCCCAGGGAAGTCCCTCCTCCTGCTGGTTCCCAGGGGCCCTGCAGATCCTCCCTGCCCACAGGAGCACCACCACAAGGGACCAGGGACGGTAGGAAGACGCTCCCCTCATTTCCCTCAGGGGGGCGTATCATGTATGACTCCTCGGAGGTCTGTGCCCTCACTGAGCATGTGCCACACTCTTAAGGCTGGAAGTCCCTGTGAGGACCTCCTTGGACTTCCGGGGCCTTGGGAAGGGTTTTTGGACAGAAGTCTCACAGTGCTGCCTAGGAGAGGCCTCTGACAGTCATTACTACACTCAGGGAGACTTGTCTCCATGAATCCCTACATTAAAATGGCCTTTGGATCTTACAGATAAAGCTCCTCCCTCCTTCCCTCCCAGGGTCTCTCTGCAGACTCCCACACCCACCACTGCTCCCTCTCACACACTCGCTGCCCCCAACTCCAGACCTCTCCACTCTCCGCCCCACAAGAGGGGCTGCTCCTTCATTCCCATCTGGTTGAACCTGGTCCTCTCCGAGCCTGGTTAAAGTGGTTGTGTTGACCTGGAGTCCAGATGGACAGTCAAGTCATTTTGTAGTTGGGTGCTGACATCTGCTCAGCTTCTGATCTCATCCTGAGTTTCAGTTGGTTGGGTCCGAACTCTTTCCTTAGCTCTGCTAGGCCTCTGGTGAATGACTTCCTCCATTCTGTTAAAGGCTCAGTTCATCTCTTCCTTCAGGACCACTTGTGCAGCCCCCCAGCTATCGGGCAGGGTGGCACATGCAGTGAGTCCTGCGGCAGTGGGGGAAGAGTCAGCCTGAGGAGCTTGCACCCCAAACTTTCCTGCTCAACCAAATTCATAGCATGGGCTTGGCACAGGGGCCCTGGGGGTGTGGTTAGGCCAGGGTGCAAGAGAGGTTAACAGACAAAGATGAAGCTAGTTCTAGCCTGTTCCAAGCTGTGTGTGCCCCCGCAAAAGCCATGCAAACCAAAGGAGGATGCATGTGAAGAACGGTGACGGGATCGAGCACCCAGGCGTGGCCCTTGTACTGGGCTCAACCATGTCTGTCAGCTGAGGGTCACCCTCATGGAACACTTCTAGGAACAGTAGTACTATCAATAATGGCTCAAGTAGAATGGGATTCTTCTCTGTGGAGCCACAGAGCAGCTTCTCTGTACTCAGTGGTAGGGAGAGGCCTCCTCTGACAGAATGTGGGAAACTAAGTGATGACTAGGTGATCTTGGGGCTTGCCTGCCTAGGACCCCAGCCTCATAGCTCTGGGCTTCTGCCCAGTAATCTCTTGTCATATCCCCACTTCAGCTCCAAGAATGGGCCAGCTGGCTCCCCACATTGTCCATCTGCATGATTAACCATTAAGATGCCCCTGTACCCACCTACCCCCACCCTGAAGTGCACCGCCAGGCCTTTCAGCCCAGCAGAGGGCCACTACCAAGACATGGTCTTTGTTTTCTGAGATAGGGTTCTCTCCAACCTCCGGGTTCCAAATACCCTTTTCCTCCCACCAGTGACAGGCACTGTACACGCCTGAGTCAGAGAGCAGAGGGGCTCTGAAAGGGCCCCAGGAAGTGGCCTCTTCCAGGTGAGACTCCCACACACTCCCACTAGACAGTCAGAACCTCAACTTCATGCTCTGCGCTAGTGCCACAGAATGACCAGGACCTATCTTTAGTTAATATTCTCCTTTAAACAGGCTTCTTTAGAAACACTCCATTTATCTATAAGGAAACCCTTCATCTCCCCCAGACGTGGAAGGTTAGCACGGTTTGGAACTGTTTGATCCAAATGAGTAAGTAAACCTGGACTGAAGGAAGAAGTGTGGCTTGTCTGTGGCCACATAAAATGTCACTCTGGCTACTGATGTGGGTTATGGGTTTCCAGTCAACACTCAGGCCTAAGAGACTGGCCATAGGGGCATCTTCACCACCCCTGGCTTTTGTCATCTGGGCCACGCAACAGGCCCCGCTTCCCAGCCATATGTGGCGGGAAGCAAGTGGCCGGCCTGACCTGTGGAGCAGAGGGGCTCAGGGCTTGACTTACAATTCTCGGCTTGAAGGGCGGCTTGATCTTCTTCTGCTCCAGGAGCACCCAGTCGATCTCCTTGAAAAAGGGGTGCTGCTTGATGGCATCCTCGCCATTCTGCGCGGCCACACAGCCCAGGCGCTTGTGTGGGTTCTTGGTCATGAACTATGGGATGAAGACATAGCAAAGAATCACCCACAGGTGACAGATGGAAGTCGGCCCGGCAGCGTCTCTGGTCACTTCCAGGCCTGCTTTTGCACTGTGAGGAGCCTCACTTCTCAGGGTACTTGTGAATGACTACCCAGGTACAGTGAGTGCTGGTCACCATTCTAACCATAGGACAGGTAGTCGCTTATTTCATCCTCATCCGGTCACCTCTACTTCACAAGGGACGCACTTGAGGCAGAGAGAGGTTAATTAGCCACACAGCTAGCGAGGTCCCAAGTTGAGATTAGGATGTCAGGCTCTTACTAACTCTTGGCTCCCTCTCAGACCCTGAAGCCTTCGCAATCTGATGAACTCATTTATGTGAGAAGGCAAGTTCATTTGGGGTGAGGAAAGACTAGTCGTGCATGAGCGGGTGAACAGTTAATTGTACCTCCTGCCCCTCTCCTCTTCCTGGACCTGGCCCCCCTTCGTTTATTAAGAAAACCACACTGGTGTGCTCAGTGCTTTTCAGTGGCGTCTTATGACCCCCGTACCCCCAGGGGGGTTTATCGAATGAGTCAGTCCTGATGCTTAATGTCACCGTCATTGATACCAATATAACCTCAACTAAAATGCTAACAGGTGGGAATATTTGTTTTTGGTGCTGGGGATTGAACTCCCAGCCTTGTGCTTGTTAGGCAAGCCCTCTACCACTGAGCTACATCCCCAACCCCTAGGTGGAAATATTTCTGATGACTGCTCAGAATATAGATGTAAGCATGTTGTACACATGTGTATGTGTACTTACTGTGTGTGTGTGTGACACAGTGGTGCATTTCACAGCAGGAAGGCTGCATGGCTATATCTAAACAAAGGAACCAGACAGGACAAAAAACATGCCGAAGGGCTAAATCTATAATGGCTACACTTCAGGATTCTTCAGCAAGAGAGATCTTCTGGAGATCTTATTATCCCGGGCCAGGCTCCGGGGTTCCCTAAGAACCAGTCAAAATGCTGCCTTCTCTGTGAAGGCCTCCAGATCCTCTACTCTGTTGATACCCTGGCTCTATGTTTCTCGTTTATTTAAGTGACAATTGCTCTGAGTATCTGCGTATCTCTTTCCCTTGGAGAACTCAGTGATTTAGAACCCAGGCTCATCTGCCCGGACCCTGGTTCAGTGCCTGCCTCTTACCGCACACTCAGGAAACTGTGATCACTGAGTAAGAGGCTGGAGGCTGAGCCTTACGGTGACGTGCTGAAGAACAGAGGCAGCAGGACGTTGCACGGGTTGTGCACTGTAAAATTTTACAATATAAACAGGCTTCTCTAGAGTTCAGTGCCACCTTTGCATAGGCAGCAGCCCTCGAGGACAGCGTGTGGCCACAGTCATAGAAAACCTGTCTGGCTCTAGAGCCAAGAGACAATGTGAGGAAGTGAAATGTCCCAAGGCCAAGGGAGAAGCAGGCTCCTGCTCACTTCCTTAGCTCCTCCTACCTCCCTCTTCTGGGGTGGGAGGGGTGGGGTGTAGGCCCGGATGAATGTCTAGGGATGCCTCCCCTGAGCTGCCGTGTCTTTTCACAGACACTAACCCACTAACATAGCAAGACCTCTGGCTTCTGACTCTTTCTGAGTCAGAGCTTCTCAACCTCAGTGCCGCTGACATTTGGACCAGCTACTGTGCTGTGGGGCCTGTCCTGTGCACTGGGGACTGTGTGGCAACCTCCCTGGCTTCTAACCCTCCCCCTTGCCAACTTGTGTCAATAAAAACATCTCCAGGCATTGATGAATGAGTGAGTGTACGGGTGGAGAACTGGGGCTCTGGGTCACCTGGAATGAGAGGGTTTGGCTGTTGGGTCCACAGGGAAGACAGGGAGTTGGCCAAGCCATGTCAGGGCCAGGCAGCGGCCAGCTCGGCCCGGCAGGGCTCCCTGGCTCCTCAGGTGCTATGGGCTGTTCCTGGGTACCAGATGGGGCTCTGGGAAATGCAGCAGGAGAAAGCCTCCATTTCCGCCCTGGCAATCACCCAGGGACAGTCCTGTTGCCCCAATTTCAGCTGCAAAGTGGAAGGACAGGCGGAACAGAGGAGTATCTGTCTGATGAGTTTCCCATCCAGAGAAAACAAGACGTCTGTAGAGCCTTTGAACATTTGTAAAAATAACAGTCAACATCTGTATTGCAGGTATATACCTAAAGAAGTTCTGGAAGAATATGTGAACAAATCCATAAAACAGAGTCACCTGTGGGCATGAGGGTGTAAGGAACTGGGCAGATGAAAGCAAGGACAGGCTAGAGAGTTTTTGATGTATCCCTTTTTATAGTTTTCCTCTTTTAAAGGCCATGTGAGCTGGGCGTGGTGGTGCAGTCCTGTAATCCCAGCATTTGGGGGGCTGAGGCAGGAGGATTGCCATGAGTTTGAGGCCAATATGGGCTACACAGCAAATTCAAGCCCTGCCTGAACTACGTAGTGAGACCCTGTCACAAAAAACAAAACAAAACAAAACAACACAACACAACAACAAAAACACTGTGTGAATGTATCACCTATTTAAATAAGCAAGAAAATAGTGAAGTAAGTTAAGTCTTAAAACATGAACTAGGAGGAAAAAATTCAGTATGAGAAGTTGGGTGACTCAGTCCCCTAAGGGAGCGTCTTTCCTGCTGGGCAGTGCAGTGTGGCTTTCCCAGCCAAGACTCAGCTTTCCTGGAGGGAAATCAAATGGAGAGGCTGGCGAGTGTCCAGCCACAGGGTCCCTTGGATGCCAGGAGCCTACCCCTCTATCCTTCCTAGGATTGGGTCAGTCTTAGTTCCGCACCGCACTCTGTGATGAGGGACAGGATACCGTGGAGACAAGAGATGCTCTTTGCCCTCCTAAAGCATGCTGAAGAGTAAGGGAGGTGGGAAAGGTGCTGCTAATTCCCACAACTAATTGAGATTGGGATGTGTTATGGTTTAGGTCTAAAATGTCCACCAAAAGTCTCATGTATTCAGAGGTGGGGCTTTTGGTAGGTGCTGGATCATGGGGGGCTTTAATCATCAGTGTGTTAATCCACTGATGGGTGCATAGCTGAATGTGCTGTTAAGAGGTGGGGATGGATGGATGTGGGTCACTGGGGCCTGGCCTGGAAGGTGTATTCTTGTCCCAGGTTCCTCCCGTCTCTTCCTCCTTCCTGGCTTCCATGGATTGGGCCATAGTCCTCTGCCATGTTCTTCTGTCACGCCTTTTCTGCCTTGGAAAAGGCAGGTGATCTGATTTGAACCCAGGTAACCATGGACTGAACCCATGGAAACTCTGCACTAAAAATAAGCCTCTCCTCCTTATGTAGTGGGTGCTGGGTATTTTGTCCCAGGGACAGGGAAGTGAGTAATGCAGGATGAGTGACACAGGACAAACACAGCAGCCTGTGGGCCTGTAATAGGGAGATGTCCCTGTGGGGCAAGGATGTTGGCAAAGTTTCTCCCAGGAAGCAACACTGAGCTGGTACTGGAAGGAGGCATGCAAAGGACAAGGCAGAGCACCCAGGGAAGACAGAAGGCCACAGAGGCCCAGGGAAGGGCTTGTGCACGGGCCAGTGTGGCTGGCCCAGTCAGTGAGGGGACACTGAGTGATAGACGAGGTCCACGTGGGACTTCGCAGCACACTGAAGATATGAGTCCTTCTCTGACTACAGTGTACAGTTGTGGCTGAGTTTTAAAATGGGCATGAGGCAGAGGATGCTTGAAGTGCAGAGATGACGAGAAGGCAAGAAGGGCCCGCAAGGAGAGCCTGTGTTTCCCCAAGGGAGATGTGGGGGTGGCTTGTGTGGGGTGGCGGTGCCAAGAGTTGGAGAAAGGTAATCAGAAGGGAACATTGGAGGAGGGAGGGTGGACTCTGTGATGGACTAAATGTGGAGAGAGAGGATGAGGTCAAGGGGCGTGCCCGCATTTCCCCTGTGCAGGCAGAGGGTGAGGGTGAGGAGAGTTACTGAACCTAGGAGCTTGGGAGCACATTCGAGGGTAACGATGATGAGCTCAGTTTTGGGGTGCAGTGAATGTGGGGGTCTCGGGATCGTGGGGGTATCTGGCTGTGACACACACCCCTGAGCTGCAGGGATAACTGACAGTGGGGCAGAGCACAGTACTGAAAGAAAGCCAGAGTGCCAGGCTGGAGAGAGCACAGAGGTGCAGGGGTGGAGGGTGGAGGGGTAGCGGGTAGAGGTGGAGGGCACAAGGCTCATCCTGGGGAAGAGTGAGGCAGTGGTTGGAATCTGCCCATTTAGGTACCACACAGGGGCCAATAAGTGACAGCAGGAAGGGCAGGGGTTGAAGACTGGCACCCAAGGGTGTCCCCTGCTTTGGCCCCCACAGTCTTTTTGATTGAACTCGTCATAATCATTTGCTGTACGAGAGATTTTACATACAGGTCTAGGTTCCAGGCTTCTTTTTGAAAGCTACATGAGACGATGTCTCCATCGCTACAGGGTATCACCCAAGTTGGCTGCACCCAAGGAGTGGACACCCCGAGACAGGCACGGGCTGTCCTGCACGCTGCCCTGAGTCCAGATCACACGCTCCATCACACCTCTGCTCCTGGGGCCCTTTAACTGCATCCGTGGTGCAAAGTGCACAGAGCCAGGGCACGTTCGCTGGGAGGTGCACCTTCCACGCTTCTGCAAATGCCTTAGCAGAGCATGTGCACACCGGGCTCTCAGCCCCCAGGGTCCTTTTGCGAAGCAAGCTGACAAGGTTCCTGCCCTCGGAAGCTCACTTCCTTGTGCAAGGAAACAGGCAGTAAACATCATAGACAACTTATACAGGATTTCAGAAGAGGAGAATGCTATCTGGGATAAATGAAGCCAGGTAAGTGGGCACAGGGACAGGGGCAAGTTCTGAGTTTTCTAGGGGTGGGCAGAATAAGCCTCACTGTGAAAGTACTACTGAGCCAACACTTGGAAACATCCACCTGAAGGGACAGCAGGAGGAGAGGCAGCAGAGGAGATGTAGAAGAAGCACCCTAAGTGCCAGAGCAAGCCAGGGCCAGTGGCAGAGGGTAGGGACGCAGAGATCCCCAGTGGAGCCTGTGACCAGGGCTGGGAGGTGCCAAGGCCGGGGGTCCCGGCAGCCCCAGGGAGCCCTGGGAGGCCAAGGGAAACCAGGAATGATGCGAGGGACAGAAAGTACTCTGGTCCCCAGATACCTGAAAAACAACTTTAAGACTTTTTAACATTTTCGTACGACGACTTAAAGTGTCTATGATAGTGACAGATAAACTTCTCTGTAAAGCACATGTAAATAACTAAGTATTGGCTGCATGGATCCTGAGTGGGCATCTTTTCTGTGATGCCGTCACGGACATAGGTGGGCAATGTCCTCTCCATCCTCACTTCGACTCTTTCCCATCACAGTCAGGGCCCAGGTGGTGGAGAAGGAAGGAGAACCCCACTCCAAGTGTAAGAGGCGAAGGTGGCGACACGTGTTGGGTGAATCTGCCCTCTGAGATGTGGGAGACTGAGATGTGGGAGACACTGCTGCATGAAGTGCACACATGTTGACCCCTTTCCACAAGAAGAGCAATTGTACCAGAGCCCATTCTGAGCGGTACTTCTGAACCCAGCCTGAATTCCTCCCACTCCCTGGTGAACAGAAGTGGGGGACAGAGAGGGAGGAGCATGTGTGTGTGTGTGAGAGAGTGTGTGTGTGTGTGTGTGTGTGTGTGTGTGTGTGTGTGTGTCCCGGGGAACAAAGCCCCAGGTCAGGGCAGTGACTCACAGCTTTCAGGATGCTGACAGCCTCCTTGCTGAGCCAGACAGGGTAGAGCACATCATCATGGAGGATGGATTCAAACAGGTCGTCCTCGTTGTCGGCCTCAAAGGGGGGCTGCCCAGCCATCATCTCGTACATCAGCACGCCCAGGGCCCACCAGTCCACGGAGGGGCCGTACTCCAGCTCCTGCAGGATCTGCTCAGGAAACAGGCTATATCAGGGACCTCCAGACTCTGGCCCCTAGCGACACCCCTGCCATGCATGCTGTATCTTCATTTCCAACTTGCTTCTGCAGGGAGCAGAGCCCCGTGTTACAAAAGGGGGAGACGGTTTAAACCAGCACACTCAGTGAGAAAAATGAGTTGGAGACACTTTGTTGGAAGCCAACTTTCACCTCTCCAGTGTGAACAAATCGAATTTTTTTCTTTTTTGAGTACTAGATGAGGTCCCTGACTTGCACTCAGAGCCACATGAAAAAACTGCATATTTTAACACTAAAATCGAGGTCAAGCGAGCAAGAAGCAAACTGAGACAGACACAAGCCAGTGAAAGTTTAGGTCTCCATCTCACAGGCAGCCACAGCGAGCTCACCAGAGTGGAAAGGTGACCAGAGAGCCACAGTCTTGAATGGTGACATATTAAACTGGCCCAAGCCCTGTGCTCCTGGGAAGGAAATTCCAGAAAAGAAGTCTCCCCCACCCTTTGTATTCTACCTACCAAGGACCACTGTGCTCTTGTGTATTCCCAGAAATCGTTCCTATGAGTCCCACAAGACCAGTCATAACCCCTCATCTACCCACCTTTTGAAAGCCCCAGACCTCAAAAGCATTCGACAGTGCTATTGATCTTACCAATGCTCTGTCTCTCTTTTTTCCTCTGGTCAAATGTACAGTGTCAGAGTCACTTAGGTTAAATGCCTTATACGATAAGCTAAATATCCTTCTAGAACAATCCCAAAATGCTTGGGAGTAAACAAAAAGACTTAGGCAGAAGCATTTAAAGACATGCACATTTTAGGCAATTTCTCATCTTGGAGTTGAGAAAGAATATGAGCGAAACACAGTCAGCACTACATTATTTGGGGCTGGTAACCTGTTTGGTTAGTACTTTTGGTCCCCTGGCCAAGTGGTTAGTGCACCTGATTTGTACGGTCAGAGACATGAGAACCACTGTCCTCAAGAGCCAGCAAGTCTGCTGTGTTTGAAAACCAAAGTTGGACCCTCCTCTCAACCTCAAAACATCCAGCGCTCATGCAGGCCACACCATGGCTTCCTGGCACCACCACTTTCTGTCCCTTAAGGTCATGGTAATATCCTGTCCCCTTCAGAAAATTCTCCTAGATTTCTCCAGCAATTTCTCCTGTCCTCTGACATCCTAAGGCCCTGCTTGGTCCTAAGGTTCGCAGGCACGTCACACATATTACTGAATTTCAGTTATTATTATTTTTTTTTCATGCTCAGCTATCTCCCGAGGGCACCACTGAAGCACCAGAGTGTAAGGCATTCTTCTGAGCATTCTTCTCTAGCATTCTTCTGAGTCCAGTGCTGTGGAACTTGTCCTGACAGTGCAGACAGCCAGCATTTTTACCCACTGCTGTGTGTGTCCTACTGGGTGTCCTCACTAATCCCTGGGCTCAGGGGGCTCTAGGTGCCAAGGGGCCACCCTCAAGCCTCAGGGAAGTGGGACACTTGGGGTCTGTGACTCTGTGGCTGGATGAAAAGACTTCCAGGTGGCCTGTGTTTGCTCTGACTGGGGGGTGCCAGGGAAACCACAGAATGGTCCCATCCATCCTTCCTGGGGCCCCTCCAGAGACCTACTGCTTCAGGTTAAGGTAACATTTTTTGTAAAATTCCTCTTAGGCTTGGCCCTAATTCTTTGCTTCCTACTTGCCTTGTCAGCAATGGAGGTGGTGAAAAAGGCAAGGCTTTGCATGCCAGGGGAGGGTACCAGGTGTGGCAGCCAATGCCCTGAGTGGGCCAGAGCTGGGTTAGAAGACGGGGGCAGGTGTTGGGCCTGGTGATGCCAGGTATGGCCCAGGGCCGATGGCCATTTCCCAGGGAGCAGGGGCTGACATGGAGAATAGGGAGGGGGTGCCAGAGGGTTCAGCCAAGGGTACATGTGGAAAGAGAATCCTCAGGCAGAGCCACTTCAGAAGGTGGCTCTGGTTTCAGGGTCGGCCTCTCCTGTTTGAACAGAAGCTTACACCTCTTGCAGCACTCCCATGTGTAATCTCATTAGATTCTCCACACAGCTTGCCGAGATGGGTAGGGGAGGCACCATGGTTCCTATCAGAAAAATGATGAACCTGAGGCTCAAAAATGTCTCATGCCCTCATAAAGGCCACTTGGGGGGCATTCTGGTCAAGTCTGGTCTTGCTCAAACAATCCTTCTCTGGTCTCGTCTTCCTACCCTGTTATATAATCCAACGATGAGGAAATGACCAAGCCAGTGTTCACTGTGGGCCAAGCACTGTGCTAAGCATGTTAGAGGCCACTCTTTATGTCATTTTCCCACTAGCCCCTAGCCCCTGATAAAGGCATCAATACCTTGCTGTATCAGCTGTCACTTGCCTGTCACAAGACCAGGGATGGTTTGCCATTTCTAGTGTCCTGCCGATTCATGCAGAAGGACAGAGCAGGAAGGAAGAGTGACCAGGCTTGCCTATAAACAGACCTCAGGGTCTCCTTGCATGGAAGCTATGGGTGTTTTGTTCATTGTAAAGTGAATGTTTGTCTTGGGCAGGGCTGTAACTACTGACCGAGGCTGTCAGCCCTCTGACTCTGGCATGGGCCAGGAATGGGGCATTCTGATGACACAGAAAAACTGAGGAAGATCAGGAAAGTGGGTCTGAATGGAGTGTCCTCACTTTCATTTCTTCCGGAAGACTGAATTTCTAGTGCTGTACCTAAGGGAACAAGCTAGCAGGGAAACAGCCACTTTTCAAATCCCTCAGAAGATAAAAGCTCTAAAGAGATTAACTGATTACAATTAACTGTCCCTATTCCTAAGCCCTGTTCAGGGCCCCCATGTGTTGTTTGGTCTGTGAAGAGTCAATTGCCTGTTCCTCATATCTGCACTGTTGTAGCCTCCCTTCTTCCTGAGACACATCAGATGAGGGAACCCTTAGTGGGTCACAGATCCAACAAGATCAAGGCCACATTCCTGGGTCCTTTATTGTAATATCATTCATTACTGTCAGCACTAAGAAACCCTGTTTATGCTATGTTATTTAACTTTCCTGAAAAACACCAAGATGTTTCCAACCCTTGGTTTTGGTTATGTTAAAATGTCACAAGTTCTCATTCATTCATTTAACAAACCATTACTAAGAGCCTAATCTGTGAGCTGGATCCTGGCACTATCCAGATTAGAAGCACAGACCCAGTTTTGGAAAGATTCAGAGCCCCGGGATACTGAACCTCCTCCACTACCCAGGCTCTGTTCTGATTCTCTTTGTGGTTTCCAGGAATCCCATCTTTTCTCGCCTTAGGCCAAAGGAAATCTTTATTCTTTACAACCAATTCATCCTCCAGGTGTTTCAAGAAGCATTCTCTGATCCCTGAGGACACCATCTTGTTTTAGTGTTATTATGCTTAATTACTTATTCACTTATCTGTTACTCCCCCTAGACCAAAAATTTCTTGAGAAGAGGGACTTATGTCTCAGTCAGTTCTTTATCCTCACATTGCTTTGTGTCTAGCAGGTGCTCAAACAATGCCCACCTAAAGGAACAAAGTCTGAATGTGCTAACAGCTTTCTACCAGGGACAGTACTTAATGGGCCTGGCACTTCTTCCCAATCCTCAATCAGTGAAGATCATTTCGACTAAGTTTCTGAGAAGAGCCATGACTTAAGTTTGAGTTATCCACACTTAGTACCTCTTGGTTTGGGCAAGACTGACCTGGAGGATCTCAGGGCAAATACTTCATGATGAGCAAAATATCCAAACAGCATTTGCACAAGGTAACCCATCGGTGAGGCTAAATACAAACATCTCTGTTCTCTATAATGCCTTCTTCTTGTTCCGTCCTGCACACCCACTATGTAGACTTGCCTCCACACTGGAAATGGCAAATAATCCCTCATTTCATTGTAGGCACATTGTGGCTGATAAAGCTAACTGCTGCCATTTATAATAGTGATCCTTTATTTTAATCATTAAGAAGTGAAAACAATGATCCAAGCCAACACATTTCTCCAACTCCTAGCTGTATTGGTGGTTCTGGCCTAAGATGAGAGTGATGGATTTACCCAGATGTAGGGGATGCCTGCTACACTCAGTTTACCATCCTTATCCCATCACCACCAACTTCATCCTTAGAGAGAAACCAGCAAAACCACCTTTCACCTTCCTGTTTATCTATTCTGGAATCCATCCTGGTTCTCCAAAGCCTTCTCCGAGCACTAGATAACACCAGTGCATAGGATTGGACCCTGGCCTCAGCCCTGATAGCAGGAGGAGTTGGGCTTTGCACACAGTTCTTACCTCAGGAGCTATGTAGTCAGGAGTCCCACAGAACGTGGTGGTCGTTACGCCATTCAGAATCCCTTCCTTGCACATCCCAAAGTCAGCCAGCTTGCAGTGACCTTCTGCATCTAGAAGGATGTTGTCCAGTTTCAAATCCCTGTAAGACAGGCCCAGGCCACATGGTTACTACCTCACTCACACTGACGGGATCTTCCTGAGTTAGAGAGAGGTGCACACGTTCAAGGACCATCTCCAGAAGAGAAAGCCCTGCAGGAAGCTTGACCTACCTGCCCCGACCAACCTCAGCCGAAGGGTTCTCTCCCATGCTGGTCAATCCCCGGGGGGACCTTGACTGTCCTCAGCAAGAGGGAGGGGCTCCCACACCCCAAGAATATGCTAAGACTCCAACAGTGTAATAAATTAAAGTCAGTTATTTAGATCCTGCTCTAAGAGAAAGCAGCAGCTTATCCTCGCTCCTGTCTTAGTTAAGTAGATGAGGGGACCAGGCTGACACATATTATCAGGGAAGCAGATAATACCAACTAAGAATCAGCCGCTTCTTTGCAGGACATGGGCTGTGGGATCTGGGGGGCTTCAGGAGGGGAGACCATGGAGAGCTGATGCAGGCAGTGAGTGCTTCTCAAAAGAAGCTTCAGTGGGGGATAACCTCTGGATAGATGGTGAAAAGGAAGTGGAGGGAGAGGAGGTAGATGCAAAAGGTGTGTGAAGATCAGAGAATCAGGTCCCAGAGGAGAACAACCAGGAAAGACAGGTAGGTTGGAACCAAACTCAGGGAGCCTCTGATGCCAGAAGAAGGGTTTGAAATCTGTGCCATGAGCAATGTGAGCCCTCCCCGAAGGAGCATGGTGTGTGTGCAGATCAGTCTTTGGGGGCAGAAGGCCGAGAGGAGGAAGGGCCTGTGGCAGGGAGAAAGCCCTTACGGTGGTTCTGTGCAGGAAGTGAGGGCTATGGGGCATGCTGCCACAACCAGTGTGGCTCCCTTGTGGCCTATTTTATACTTCGGATTCCATGTAAAGTCTTAGGCAAAATCTGAAGTTTCAGGTAAGAATTCCTCTACCATCCAAGCCTGGAAACTCCAGGGCTGGGCCTGAGGAAGAATCCAGACTGTCCGGATGGAGGTGTCCATCCTGGGCCTCCTTCAGCAGCCACTCCGGGATGTGGGGATCTTGCGAAGAATGCCCATTCCCCTGTACGAAGAGCTCAGGAAAGGTCACACTGACGAGCCTGCTGGCATCAGGCCTTGAATTCCAGCCACTGCCTGGTCTGAGCGCAGAGGTGGGGCAGGAAGTGCCTTAGAACCTGTCTGCCTCGCAGCCATGAGCCCGTTTCTGCTTATGGCTAGGCTCTTTGAGAAAAAAGTAAGCGCGTCAAAAGTGCTGCTCTAAGCAAATGCTTGTGAAGGCAAAAAGAATACTGCGCTCAACCGAGCCCAGCCCCTGGGGTCACGCTCCCTGACCCCCTCTCTGGCTCTGTGTGTGGCCAAGGCTCAGCTCTGGCTGCGGGTGGGATCTGTGCCCACTGGGGCCCAGGCAGCCTGGGGTTTTGCCACTAGCTGTGGCGTGGCACTGGTAAAGTCACCTTGCTGGGCCGTTCCTGGATCTGTCAAACTGGGATGACACACCGCGTGCGGGCTTGCTTGAAGGACTACTGGGATAAAGTGTGTGAAGTCGAAGGCCACTGACATTGCTCCAGTCACTTCCTTCAAGAGGAATCTGAGTGAGAGGGACCTGAGTGTCCTGTCTGCCTACTTGCAAATGTTCCCTCAGCAGGAAGCTGACCCTTGGGCCGGGTTGAGTCACACGCCTCTCTGTGCCCTAGAACCCAGAACTGCCTTTCCAAGGTCTGCACGGTGTGCACGGCAATGACAGTAACAATACTAATTGCAGAAGTGACAAGAACAATGCTTCTTTATGTGGAAACCACACTCCTGTCCTGAACACCAGTGAGGTGGGAAGGGCACACGCTCAGCTGTTATGCCAACCCCAAGGAAGGAAGTAAATGGAAGCATTAAGAAGTGGTTTTTTCAAGGGGTCGGGGTCTCCTGTCCCAAAAGCCAGTGTCCCGCCGCCCCGTGTCTCACTCCCCTGCCTTCATAATGGGGCCTGATTCTCACAGGCCAACCGGCAAGCCAGCTGGACAAAAGGCCCAAGTCTCAGCCCTCATCACATGCTCTTTAA
Source organism: Hystrix cristata (assembly GCA_004026905.1). Lineage (NCBI taxonomy): Eukaryota > Metazoa > Chordata > Mammalia > Rodentia > Hystricidae > Hystrix > Hystrix cristata. The sequence continues at coordinate 18,123 of PVJO010026506.1, forward strand.
AGCCTTACTCTACCTTCTGCACCAGAGGTGTAGATTATGAAGGGTCTGAGCCAGCCCAAACCCAGTCCTGTTGTGACTGAGGCTGTGACACAGAGCATCTGGGGCCCATCAGGTACTCTGCTCGGGCTGCCTGTTCTTTTCAAGGAGGCCAAGGGAAGCTACAAGTTTCATTTCTCCCCTCCTCAAACTCTCCTATGCCTAGTCCTGCACTGGTCCGGAATGTCCACCATTTCCCTGCATCCCAGCCTTGCTTCTTCCAGAGGAAGAGGGCACCCTGGCTGACAGTCCAGTGTGCCCAGTGTGCACACTTGGCAAGCACATCCCGTCCTGTAGAAACTACATCAGCTGCTGCCCTTGGCTGTGGCCCAGGGAGGGAGACTTCTTCCCACCACCCTCCCATCAATGCCTGAAATCCACCTACTGCATGCTGCCTCCAGTTCCTCCTCTGCTCGAATCCTCAAAAACCCTAACTCCTGCACAAACCCAAATCCACAGAGGAGTTAGTGACTTCTATTTCTTTCTTTTGTGATAGAAAGTTACAAGGAGTGATCAAACTGTATGGTGAATGTTCAAAGTAAAAAAATGATTATAGTGAAAGACAATTTTCCTTCTGCACAGCAAAAGAAACAATCATCAGAGCGAAGAGACAACCTAGAAAATGAGAAATGGCAAATTTTTGCCAGCTATTACAAGACAGAGTACTAACATCTGGAACGTATAAAAAACTCAAAAAATTAGATCCCCCCAAACAGAAGACTCAATCAAAAAACGGGCAAGTGAAAAGAATAGACAACTCTCAGAAGAAGAATGAATGGCCGATAAACATATGAAAATATATCCAACTACTCTGGCCAGGAGAGATACGCACATTAATGCTAAGGTTTCACCCTATACTAAAAAGAACGGCAACCACCAAGAAATCAAATAACAAAAAATGCTGGTGCGGCTGTGGTGAAAAAGCAATCCTCCCAGATTGTTGGTGGTTTTATAAACTAGTATAACCATTGTGGAAATCAGTATGGGATTAGATTCCATCTAACCCAGCTATTTCCCTTCTAGCTATCTTCCCCCAAAAGCTAAAGACATCATATTACAGCAATAGATGCATACTAATATTTATAGCAGTACAATTCATAATAACTAAATTCTGGTAGCAGCTTGTGTGTCCATCATCTGCTGAATGGATAAAGAAAATGTGCTATCTATGTATAACAGAATACTACTCAGCTATAAAGAAGGATAAATTCAAGACACTGTAGGAAAATAGGAATATCTGAAAAATGGTAAATGAAATAAATCAAACACATAAGCTTAAAACATTCACGACAGGGCCATAATTTATTATGTCTTGCTGCCAGGTGACTCTGAACCACCGGAAGGAACCGTCTTGTATGTCCCACCGGTGGTTCAAGCCAGCAGGAACATGTTAAATACCATACAGCGTATCTCCTTTAAGTAAGGCAACAAAGTACAAATAAAGAGGAAAACAAAGGAGTGACAGAAGGAAAAAGGGAGATAGCTCTTTTGCAAATGGAAAGGGGTCCAAAGGACTGAGGGGCAGGGGAGGGAGGAGAGGAAATAAAAAGATTTAAGAAGTGCCATGTACTCATACCTGATACCTACAATGCATGTAAACATTACTTGTTGTAAACATGAACTAAAAATAATAATAACAATCATGAAAATGGGGACAGAGGATATAGAGATGGAGGGAGGTCAGGGGGAGGGGAAGGGGGATAAAAAAGAATCGAGATGTATTATGTACATGTACTTATTCCCTAAATGAATGTAGGCTTCATGTATGGCAAACATGTAAGAATAAGAAAGGCAGTCTGCCAGCAGTACTCTGCAAAATATTCCCCCTTGCTTCAAATGCACCTCGCCCATCATTCTCGCAACTTTCTAAAGCAGTTCCGGAAGTCCTTTCCCGAGTGTCTTTACAAGATGTGATCAAAATCCTGGTGAATGCTGCTGTCAAGTGCCACCAACAGAAAAGCAGGCTGGTAAAAACATGACTGTGTGCCCTCATCCATCTTATTCACCAGATCTGGTACCATGTGACTTCTGGCTCTCCCAAATTAAAGTGACTGTGAAAGATAAATGTTTTGAATCAGTTCAGGACATTGAAGCAGCCATGAAAGCGTGACTAAAGACACTTGCAAAAGAGAACTTCCAGAACTGCTTCGGAAAGTGGCAAGAACGATGGGATCAGTGTGTTTGAAGTGAGGGGGATATTTTGAGGGGAATTAATGGCAGTGTGTCCTTTACTGTAATAAATTTAAAAATTTTAAATATTCGCCACACTTTCCAATTGCATCCCTTGGCATGGCTCAAAAGTCCTTCCTGGGCAGGAAGGCTGCAAAACAGGGTGTCCCCGGCCTTGCCTACTCTGAGTCCAGCTTCAGGGTGAGGTATGGTGAGTTCTGGAGAGTTCCCAGGTGCCCGGACAGGGCTGGGCACGTTTAGTGCTAGCTAGGCGGATGGACAACTGCCTACACAGCAGTCTCTGTCTATATAGTCCTCAGATACGAGGGCATTTTTGACATCTGGGACATGTTTTAAGGAGTGGGTTTTCTTTTTTTTTTTTTATTTTTTTATTTTAAACCAAGAGCATGTATTGGTACATTCTACATACATTGGTCACATTCATTACATTTATTCTGTACCTATACATGGTGCATCTTGGTTCCCCCCCTCTCCCCCGCCCCTCCCCTCTCCTCCCTTCCCCCCTATTTATATCAGGTTCATTCATCATTTTCCATATTTTCCCTTTCCCCTCTCTTTCCCCTGTTGCCTTTCTGCTTTTCCCCTTCTTTCTTTCTAGCACTCCTCACCTCTGCACACCATCCTCCCTTTATATAATATCTATTACACCTCTTTGTCCTTATT
>PVJO010026507.1:0-21013 GCA_004026905.1 Hystrix cristata
AAAAAAACAACATTTCAACAGTTGTTCCTCCGCAGCGCCACCACTAAGGGAGGAAGTTCTCCCTCTGCAGGGCTAACGATGCAAAAAAGAATACCAGAAAACCCTATCCGCAAGATACTGGCAATCCTAGGTACTGGACAGCTTGACAGTCTTTGCAGGTTTACAGCCTAAATAAGTGAGGCATGAAATTTACACAATGTCAGGCTTTGGTAAAGGAAGCCATTTCATCTCTCAGTGAAACTTCAGGGTGCTGTAGCCAGGAGCCATCTTGAGAAGGGACCTAATATCAGAATATGGACTGCACTAGGAATCAGAAACTGCTATGTCCACATCTGGTACTGCATAGACATTCCACTGCAGTGGCTCAGCAGGTAGCTCCCTCACGAGGCAGACATGGCTGGGTGCAGTAACACTGACACAAGCTTGCCGAGAGTGCTACACTGTGGGAACAAGTGTGACATGAAGGGTGACTCTGTCAAGACAAGGAAATTAGGGATCTTGGGGCATGGCTAGTCATTTGTGGTTCTATGCAGTTGATAGAACAGAGAGAAGTTGCCTTTATAGTTTTCACCACTCCTTTCAAGTGCTTTGCATGTGTGCCTGTAGTTTACAAGGCAAAGAAAGAATACTGAGGTGGACCCTATCCACAGAGGCATGCTGGACCAGTCTGGAACAATGCTGCTGTGGCTACAGCTGTGCCCATGAGCCTTTAATAAGATCCAGAGAGAAACTTTTCCTGGTGCTGGTTATATTACATTATCTCTCACTCCTCTGAACACCTCAGTTTAGAAGAATTTTTCCAAGCTCCAGCCATGACTAACTCTCACTCAATTCCTGGAAAGCACTACAACTGAAATAATTCAGAAAAAGTGGAAGAAAAGCCTAGGTCATTGCCCCATCTCCAGGCACATTTAGCTAAGTGAAATCCAGTGTTCTGCTTCTGGATGGGCACACCCACAGTAGCAGCATAGATAAATAACAAAAATTTTGCTGCCACCACACCTGTACAAGTCTCCTGCATCAGTTGCTCCTAGATCCTGTCTGATTATGTACCTCTGACATGATTGGGTGTGAGTGCCACAGAGGTGGTGGTATGATTCTTATAACTACCTTTTCCCAGGAACTACTTGAAACACACAGCAAAAGTCTGGTCAGGGAACAAGTACTTCAGGCTCCTCACTACTACTAGGGTAGCCAATACCGAAGATCAGTCAAGAAACAGAGTAAATATCAACAATGCCTAAAGAAACCCCCAGCACTTAATAGGGACACCACTCCCTTTGTAGGAATAACTACACAGGTGTACCCCCTACACCCTTCTGTCTACACCACACCTGTCTGAAGGGCTAGAGTATCCCTACTCTCTACAGACTCTCGAAGCCAGTGAATATCTCTTATTTTGATACAGTATACTGTATACCAATTCACTAATCAGATGTGCAAATCTCAACTTAAAAGAAATATGAAAAATAACACATGGTACTTCCTAATCGTTATAACTTTCTAGTAATATGTTCTAAAGATACCAAATTAGATGAAATGCCTGAATTCAAAAGAATTCTTTTCAAAAGCTCAAATGAATCCTAGAGAATACAAATAAACAGTTAAATGAAATAAAGAAGAAAATTCAGGATATAAATGGGAAATTCAGCAAAGACATAGAATTTTTGAAAAGGAGACAATCAGAAACCTTGGAAACAAAAAGCTCAAACAGTAAGGTAAATATTCAGTTGAAAGTCTTAGCAACAGATTACATTAAGAGGAAGAGAGAATATCAGAGTTGAAGACAGTTTTCTTCACATAAAATATCCTGGTAAAAGTAAAAAATAAGAATGACAAGTACATACAAGATCTCTAGGACCCCACTAAAACATTAAACATTCATTTCATTGGCATACCTTAAGGGGAGGTAATAAAGGCTATGCCAGAGAAAACTCAATAAAATAACAGCAGAAAACTTCCCTAATCTTGCAAAAGACATAGAGATTTTGGTACAGATATACAAAACCCCAAATATTCATGACCAGAAAATGTCTCACCACAACATGTAATGGTCAAATTGTGAAAGGTACAGGGGAAATAAAGAATTTTAAAATCTGTAAATGCACTAAGGTACATTGAAAGGCAGCCCCATTAGACTAACAGCTGATTTTTCAGTAGAAATAGTAACAGGCTAAGAGCTTATCAAATGATGTATTTCAAGTCCTGAAAAAAAATCATATCTGCCAACCAGAATTACTGTACCCAAACACTTTTCAAATTTAACTTTATTGAAAATATCAGAGGGAGACCACAGTCAGTGACCTCTGGAGAGCTAATCTGATGGGCCTTGCGTAGAAGTCATGTTGCAGTTTAGCAGTTTTGAACTCCCTTCACAAGTCAATCCAGTGGGTCCCAGTGAAAGGAGGCCGGCATATTTGTAGTTGGTTCCATCTGTATGATCACTTGAAGCTTGGCATCCTCAAAACCCATAACTGACACCAACCCTTCTCAGCTTGAAGCAGCTAGATGGAAACATTGCCCATTCTCCCCTAACCGCAGTTAGGGATACTTCTTCAGAGGGGGGAATATTATAGACAGCAAAGTAAGGCAGAAATGTTATAGGCAGTCAGACAGGGCTGGGCCCTCAATGGAATCAATACACAAGAAGAGAATATGCTACAACTATGGCTGGAGGCTGGAGGCGCATCCATTGAAGGTCAGGTCTCAAGATAAGGATGGAAAGACCAGAGTCACACCCCTGAATGAGGGATAAACAATGAACTGAAGATTACATCTGATAAAGTCTGGGTCACCCAGGTGGGTGACCAAAATCTCCAGATCCAACCCACCCTGGAATGTCCTTGTTCTTTCCTTGCCAATTTACTGCATGACTTTCTTCCCCATTGGACCACTATTACCTAAAAGACTACACTTGTAATATTATTGGTTCATCATCATTTTGACACACATTGTACTCACCTCACAATTTTGCTCTATAAAACTTCCCCTGAAGGGTGAGCTCATTGGCAACCCACTCGGGTCCCCTCCTATCTCTCAGGAGTTCTCTTTCTCTCTCTCAATAAAATTCCTACTCTAAAAAAAAAAGAAAATATCAGAGGGAAATGTTAAAAAGTTATTTGAAACAAGTGAAAATGGAGACACAACCAAAACCTATTTGCTAGAACAAAAACAGTACAAAGATGGAAGTTTATAGCAATGAAATCCTACATTAAATACACACACACACACACACACACACACACACACACACACACACAAACACAGAAACGTCTTAAGGTGTTAAAAGGCAAGAACAAACCAAACCCAAAATTAGTAGAAGAAAAGAAATAATGAGTGTCAGAGTAAAAATAAGTAAAAATAGATCCTACAAGAATAATTCATGGGATCAAATGAAATGTTCTCTGAAAAGATAAAATTGACAAAACTAGATTAACAAAAAAAATGAGAAAATACTCAAGTAAATAAAATTAGAAATGAAAGGGGGAAATTTTAAAGTTATACCACAGAAATGTAAAGGATCATATGGGATTTTTTTGAAAAACTATATGCTAACAAATTGGAAAATCTGTAAGAAATGGACAGATTTATGACACATATGACCTACCAAAGTTGAACCAAGAACAGGCCAATCTGTTTAATGAACATAGACTCAAAAATTCTCTAGAAGATACTGGTAAACAGAATTCAACACATCATCAAAAAGATAATGTATCACGACCAAGTAGGCTTTAACCCAAGGATGCAAGGATGGTTTGACATATGCAAATCAATAAATGTGATAAATCTCATAAACAGAAGCAAAGACAAAATCACATGATCATCTCAACAGATTCACAAAAAGCTTTTGACAAAAATCCAACATCCATTCATAATAAAAACCTTGAAGAAAATAAGTTTAGAAGGACCTTATCTCAATCTGATAAAGGCCATTTAGGAGAAACCTGCTGACAACATCATATTAAATGGGGAAAAACTGAAAGCATTTATGCCAAAATCAGGAAGAGGAACCAGGCGAAAAAAGAATTAAGATCTATTATGTACATGTACCTACTTGCTGTGAGAAATGTAATTATTATATACTGCAAATATGTACTAATAAAAATAAAAATTAAAAAAAGTTGAACCAAGAAGATATAAAAAATCTGACTATATCATTAAGAAACAGTAAGATTGAATCAGTGAGAAAAATGTCTCCCAACAAAGAAAAGCCCAGGACTAGATGGTTTAAGTACAGAATTTCATGAAACTTCTAAAGAACTGGCCATGATTATTGTAAGAATCTTCCATACAATTGAAAGTGAGAGAATCCTCTTAAGCTCATTCTATGAGGCTGATACTACTCTGTTACAAATACCTAACAAGTACACAACAAAAAGGAATATATAAACCTGTATCTCCGATGAGCGTAGATGCAAAAGTCATCAAAAATATTAGCAAATTGAATTCAACAGCATATCAAGAAGATCATACAGGATGATCAAGTTGGTTTAATTCCGGGGATGCAAGAATAGTTTATTATATGCAAATCAATAAATGTAATACCTCATAAATAGAATGAAGTATTAAATCATGTAATCATCTCAGTAAGTGCAGGAAAACCATTTGATAAAATTCAACATTCCTTCATGATAAAAACCCTGAACAAATAATGTGTTGAATTATCACATCTCAGCATAATAAAGGGTACAGATGACAACCCACAATCAATAGCCTACTGAACCAGGGACAAATGAAAGCATTTCTTCTAAGATTAAGAACAAAACAGGGGTGTTCACTCTCACCACACTTATTCAGTATAGTACCATAAATTTTAACTAGAGCAATTAGATAAAAGAAAGAAATAAACAGAAATAGGAAAAGAAGAATTCTAATCAACCCTCTTTGAAGATATGATTCTTTATGTAGAATAACCTAAATATCCACCAAAAGACCATTAGAACTGGTAAGTTCAATAATGTATCTGGAGCCAAAATAAACATATGACAATCAGTAGCATCTCTATACCAATAATGAATTTGCTCAGAAAGAAACCGTGAAAGAAATCTCATTCATAATAATCCCCCACCTGCATACACACCCACACACGCGTACACACACGTACATGCACATGCTCATGCACATAACACACACATATCCAAAGCCTAGGAAAAATCACATCGAGGAAGTAAAACACCTCTACATAAAAAAATTACAAAACAATGAAAAAGGAAATTAAAGGTAGAAGGGCCTCCAGTGTTCAAGCACTGGGGAAGAATTAATATTTTTAAATGTCCATACAACCCAAAATGATCTACAGAATCAGTGCAATCCCCACTAAAATATTAATGACATATTTTTAGAGAATTAGAAAAAATCCTAAAATTCATATGAAAACACAAAAGACCCCAAATGGACAGAACAATCTTGAGCAAAAGGAGGAAAGCTGGAGGCATCTCATTATTACAGACAGTTAACTCAGATAGACGTTAATAGGCAGTCAGACAGGGCTGGGCCCTCGAGGGTGTCAGTGCAAAAGAAGAGAACACATCAAAACTGTGGCTGGAGACACATCTGAAGAAGGCCAGGCCTCAAGATAAAGATGCAACGACCAGGTCTACATGCCTCCCTCAGGGCTAAATAATAAGTCCAAATTATACTGTAATTGGTAGCGCTTGGTCCAGTAAAGTCCAGAAAAGTGTCAGTCACTGAGGTGGGTGAGCAGAGCATCCAGACCCATCCCTTCCCCAAAACGCCTTTGTTCTTTCCATTTACCCTTGCTGTGTGATCCGCTTCTGTATTGGATCAGTATTAGCTTAGTGGCTGTATTTGTAATTTTTTTGGTTGATTATAGTTTGACTTATGTTTTACCTACCTCATGATTTTGTACCCACCTCATGATTTTGCTCCATAAAAAATTTTTTGGAGAAATTACCTCTTTGGCAACCCCCTGGTGACCTCGTCTATCTCTCAGGAGTTCTCTCTCAATAACCCTTTCCTGCTTTTACCTGCTGTTGTTCCTTGGGATTAATTCATCAATTTCAGGGGACATGAACTTGGCACGTCTGGCATCTAGCAGGCTGGGAGTTATATTTTTTTGTATCACGGTTATCTGATTTTCAGATATATCACAGATCCATAATAACAAAAAGAGGATGATATTGGCATAAAAAAAGAACACACAAACTAATGGGACAGAATAGAAAACCCAGAAATAAACCCACACATGTAAAGCCAAATGATTTTTGAAAAGGTGCCAAAAACATACACTGGTAAAAGATAACCTCTTTAACAAATGGAAATGGGAAAACTGGAAATTCACATTTAAAACGTTGAAACTTGATCCCAACTCTCACCCTGTACAAAAATCAACTTAAAATTGACCCCCCCCAAAATTTCAAGTGAGATCTGATACTACTAGAGGAAATTACAACTCTTCAAGATTAGTACAGGCAGTAATATTCTGGAATGGACTCCAAAGGCACAGGAAACAAAAGCAAATATTGACAAGTGAGATTATATCCAACTAAAATAGCTGCTGTACAACAAAGGCACAAATAAAAAAGCTGAAGAGACAATCTTTAGATTGAGAGAAAATATCTGCCAGCTTTTCATCTGACAAAGGATTAGTATCCAGAATATATAAAGAATTCTAAATATTTAACAACAAAAAACAAGTATTCTAATTTATACATGGGAAAATGATCTGAACAGACACTTCTCAAAAGAAGAAATACAAAAGGCCAATATATGAAAAAATGGTCAATATAATTAGCCACCAGGGAAATAAAAAGCAAAACTACAGTATAATACAATCTCATTCCAGTCAGAATGGTTATTACCAAAAACCAAAAAAAAAAAAAAAATTGGCAAAAATGTGGAAAAATGGAATCCTTACACTCCATTAGTGTGCAGATATAAATTAGTAGAGCTACTATGGCAAGAGCATGGAATTTCCTCACAAAACTAAAAGAATTAAAATATGATCCAGCTATCCCAATCCTGAGTATATATCCAAAGGAAACAAGATCAGTATAAAAAGGAGATACCTTAATTCCTGTGTTTATTATGTCCTTATTCACAATATCTAATATATGCAACCAGCCTTGGTGCTTAGCAACAGATAAATGGATAAAGAAAGTTACACATACATGCATTCATGTATATATATATAATAAAATTATGTGTTATATAAATGGAATGTTATTAAGCCATAAATGAAAATTAAATCCTGTTATTTGCAGCAAAATCAGAGAACTGGAGAACATTTTGTTAAGTGAAATAAGCCAGGCACAGAAGATAAGTTTTGCATGTTGTCTCCCATATGAGGAAATAAAAGCAAACAAAAACCACACCTGCCCTCAGTCTTAAAGAATAAGAGAGTTTACTGTGTAATGTAAAGGGTGCTGAAGGGAAGGGGAGGGAGGATACAGAACAGTAGATGTATAAAGTGCGCATGTACTAAACTATCACATTTCTTATTATGATCCATGTATAAAGTGTGCATGTACTAAACTGTCACATTTCTTATTATAGTGGACAAATAATATGTGCTTGTAATAATAATAAACAAGGAGTTGGGGATTTAGCTCAGTGGTCGAGCCCATGCCAAGCAAGCGCAAGACCCAAAATTCCATCCCCAACACCCAAATAATAACAATAATAAACACAAACAAATGATAGTTGAGTTATGTTTTGTGTCAAGATATTTTACCAAGTACTGGGCTTACCCTTCCATCTGAAACATCTTAAAAAACAAACTAGCCAAAATATAAGAAACATTTGTTTTCAAGGCATTAAATACCATGCAATGTGCAACAGTGACCCCTGAAATTTGGAAAATGAACTAGTTAGCCTAAGTATTGATTGGCTAAATATGGTTTAAAAGGGACTAGATTTAATTTTTTGAGAGATGGGACAAGTCACGTGCTATCCAAAGTAAAGTAGCACTTAAATATGCAAAACAGGAAAGACAGAAGAAGGGTGTTATTTTAGTTCAGGTGTTCTTTTTTCTTCTCTTTTTTCTATTCTCTTCAAGACACATGTTTCAGTGGATCAGTGAATCAGGAACCAGGAAAGACAATTTTTAAAAAATGATACATTGGTGGCAACTAACCTTTTAAAAGGGTATGATTTCTGCAAGGAATCTTAAACCAAAATAGTTGAATACTAAAATGAATCCATTTTCTACAAAGAGTTGGTAAGATGTACTTCATTTTACCTTCTGCTGGATCTTTAAAATCCAAGTTATCTTGGAGGAATGGTAATGTCCCCTGATTTGAGGTAGTAAATAACTCAGCCTGATCCTAGAATGCCTTCAATTTCTAAGTAATAGAAGTTAAAAAAAAAAAAAAAGATATCTAAGAAATAGGCCTCCTGTGTCTGGTTCAGGACATTTACTTCTTATCATTATCAGTGACCTAAGAAGGAAGAAAGTTTAGAGGCTGTAAAAATCACTTAAATAGCCACAAAATAAAAAGAGAAAACTTCCTTAGTTTTGGAATAAACACTTAGGCACTCTTGCTCACTAAATGCTCTCTATTCTTTATAGCGTTCATTTGCTCATTTATATCTGGGATTTCTGCCAAGCATCCAGTGACATCAAACACGTTTACAACCAAGACTTACTTTCACAGTGTCACGAAACTTTCTACTAGATACTTGAGAAGCCTGACATTGACTTTTTTTTCCTTAAATTGCTGTAATTGATGGAGGTTTCAGTGCCAAGCAATTTGAATTTTTGTGGTTGCCAGCTTTTACAATCAGTACTTTATAGTTAGAAAATCTGTTAGGAACGCCTTTAGTTCTCTTGGGCCTGCCAAAAGAGCAACTTGATTTCTTTGACCTACTGTCACTCTTTCTTCCTTATGGTGTCATCCCTCGGGCTTTGATATTACTTCTCCCGAAAGAAAACATAAAATACCTTCATAAATGAGGTCTTGGCATTTAAAAGGTTCATTGTGTCAGAAGGGTCCCATGTGGTAATAAGGTATAGGACTACACTCTCACTGGCTGTGAAATGTATTGGATTTTTCAAATTTACTTTAATTCTCACTGTCAATAAACATAGATAATTTTGTTTAGTTTTTGAAAATGTTATCACCAGAATATTAGTTTTTGGATAGTGGTATTCAAAGGTGAATTCCCAAATAAATTTGGCAGTCTCCACATGTGAATATGTGATTCTAATAAAAAAAACTCAAACATGTTCCAACTATAACTTCCCAAATCAGGCACTATTTTGGATCTACAAGGAAGTATGATAATGAAGAAAATAGAATTGTGGTTGCATATATGTTTTCTGCCAGGGATACAGCCTCTCATCTACTACCCTTGAGAATAAGTGGTACATTTTATTTTCCTGATATTCATCAGATATTTAAAAGAATTTTTGTTATAGAATTAATGATTAGTCTAGAAAATTCAGAAGTTCAGTAAAAAAGGTAAAAAAAGAAAAGCTATGTAGTTCCATATTCTAAAAATAACTTCAATTTTTTATATTTCCTTTAAATGTTTTGTATATTTTAGTTTATTTGCTATAATATCATAATTTTCAAACCCTTAGCCATTCTAAAAAGAACAATTTTTGAGACAATTTCTCACTAAGTTGCACAGGCTGACCTTGAACTTGTGATCTGCTTGTCTCACCTTGCTGAGTAGCTGAAACTACAGTGTCTGCCACATGCCGTGGTCAAACATGATTTTAGCTGTTGTATAATATTATATCACACATAGATAATACATAATTTATTTAACCACGAAGTTATAAGCAGGTATCTGCACTTAACAATTGACACAATCCTCTGACTCACAGATGATATATAATTTGTTTACTTGTTTTTTTTTTTTAAATCTTCTGCAAACCTTCTCTTGGCTAACCAACATTATCCATGTTACTGTCCTGGAAATGAAGACAGATCAAGGGGTGCTCACTTGACTTAAGGTAGATCAATCCAGGACCTTTTCTGGACTGATAAAGCGATGCTGGAAGAATAAAAGATAAAGACATTTTACCTCTGGAGTTGCTAAGCAGAGAGAATAAGAATCTGCACATACACAAGGCCATATATTTGTGAGATGAAACCTACCTGAAGAATGAAGTTAAGTCAAACAGAGAAAAATGATAAGAGTTGAAGAGCGTGCTGGCATATACTGGCCCATATTGCTTGTTGTTGAACACAGAGTACTGCAACTTTTCCCTCAATTTTTTGAGTCTACATAGTTTTTCTTGCAGTTTTAGTAGTAACCACATTTCAACTTTTCATTTAAATTATCTCAATTTGAGTATGAGTCGCTTACAATTTAAAAACAAATTTTTTAAATGTTGGCATCTATGATTTCTTTTTGAGAGCTGCTGCTTTAGAAGTAGAAATTACAAATCAAATAACAGCCATATTTCAATGATCTTGATACGTATTACAAAATTGCATTCCAGAAAATTAACATCAGTATTCGTTCCACTAGTAATGAATGTTTGTCATAGACTGGTTTCTGAAAAATCTCCAAATGATGATGCGCTTGTGGATTTGAGGCTGTTATAATTCTTAATCTCCATCTTATTTATTTTTACCATTATTTATAAAACAGATGCTAGAGTGTGCCAGGAGTCACCCATGAATTAGAATACAAAAATGAAAAAAAAAAGACATGGACTTATCTTGAGCTTATGTCTGAGAAAAAAGCTGAAGTCTTCTGATCTGAATATAAAATGATATGATCTGTGACATAATGACTATATAAAGAAAGGATCCTGGAACCATATGAAAGGAAGTAATGCTCTGTTATCAATAGAAAGTCCTTCCAAAGCTAGTTGTAATTAACCTTGAATAAAATTTCATATGGCTCCAGAAGTAGTCCCAGAAGACATGAAAAATATCTAAAACTTAAAAACATAATATTTAGAAAAAAGAATATATGTTCAAGGTTATGTCTGAATTTACTTACTATTGATTTTTTTGTTTATCAAAACATCTATTGATCTGAAATGTGACCTGCTTGGGTAGGTCAGAATATCATACAATCAGGCTAGAGCAAAGGAGTAAGAATCCAAAGGTGTATCAGTCATAGAAATGAGGATGACTTGTTCTAGTTGAAAGTTTCATGTGTGTTGTTTAGTACATCAAATTGGCAGTAGTGGGTACAAGGTACAGAACTATGGCAGAAGCAAAATAACATATAAGGCTATCCAGACTACAGCTGGTATTGAATTCTGCAGTTATATGTCTTAGGTTACTAGGACTAAGAAAACTTGGACCTGTTTCCAATTATCTGAAAAGGGAAATACGGACATCTAGAGAAAGAGTAAGGAAGACAATACATTAGTAACCAGAATGGTAGGCTTATCTTGATATACACAGTTTCCGTCTGAATGTTATTTTCTTATTCAAAATTCAATAGTGAAATGTGTTATTGAGGTAGGAGATTAGGGCTGGAGCAATCTGAACAACAAACTGGGTGAAATGTGTCAAAAGTCATAAAAACCCACAGCTAACAGGGCAAACGAGATATTTCCTTAAAAGAGAGGATATACAGCATGCAGAACACTGGACCCAAAATTTTATCAGGCTTATGTGACCGGAGCACTATGGACCAATCAGAAAAGTGCTACTTTCTTTTTTTATTTTTTTTTTAATTTCCAAGAAAACATGTGTTGGTATATTGTATACATAGTGATCACATTCATCATAGTTAATTTGTACCTATACATGATACATCTTGGTTCCCCCCCTTCTATCCCCCCTTCCACTCCCCTCCTTCCCTATTTACAGTAGCTTTGTTTACATTTTTCCCCTTTTTCCCTTTCTTTTCTTTTTCCTTTCCTTCTTTTCCCCTCCTCCCTTTCTAATTCTCCTCCCTATTGAATATTGTCTTTCTTTTACTTAGTATCTATTATGCTGCTTTGTCCTTATTTACCCTTACAGTTTCTCATATCAGAGAAACAATTTGGTATATACTCATGTGTGTCTGATTTATTTCACTTAAGAGTATGTTCTCAAGGTACATCCATTTACCTATAAATATCTCAAGTTTCTCCTTTTTATGGCAGAGTAGTACTCCATTGTATAGAAAAACCACATCTTCTTTAGTCATTCATTAGTTGTTAGGCATTTGGGTTGTTTCCAAGACTTAGCTATTACAAACTGTGCTGCTATAAACATGGTTGTACATATATCACTGTGGTACAATGTTTTTAATTCTTGTAGGAAGATACCAAGCAGAGGAATAGCTGGGTCAAATGGAACCTCTAGTTGTAGTTTTTTGAGGAATCTCCACACTGATTTCCACAATGGTTGGCCCAGCCTACATTCGACCAACAGCGAAGGAGGGTTCCTTTTTCCCCACAGCCCCACCACCATTTGTTATTGGTTGATTTCTTGATGAGAGCCACTCTTTCTGGAGTGAGATGAAATCTTAGCGTTTTTTTTAATTTGCATCTCTCGAATGACCAGTGAGGTTGAACACTTTTTCATTTATTTGTTTGCCATTTGTATTTCTTCATCTGAGAGGAGTCTATTCATTTCAGATGCCCATTTTTTTGATTGGGTGTCTAAATTTGAGGGGTCTGATTATTTTGAGTTCTTTATATATTCTAGATGTTAGGCCTTTGTCTGAAGAATGGTTGGTAAAAACTTTTTCCCACTCTTTGGGTTTTCGTGCCACTCTGTTGGTGATTTCTTTTGCTGTGCAAAAGCTTTTTAACAGGATGTGATCCCAAGCACTGATCCTTTGTGCTGTTTCCTGTGCAGTCTGAGTTTTGTTCATAAATTTTTTTTCCTACCCCTATGTCTTCAAGAGTTCTTCCTATTCTATCTTCCAGTAGATTTAGTGTTTCTGTTTTAATGTTTAGATTTCTGATTCATTTCAATTTTAGTTTAGTACATGGTGAGAGACATGTGTCTAGTTTTAGTTTTTGGCATGTGGCAAGTCAATTTTTCCCGTACCATTTAATAAAGAGGCTATCTTTCTTCCAGTGAGGGTTTTTGGCTCCTTTATCGAAGTTGAGGTATTTGAGTGTGTTTGGAGTTGTTTCTGTGTCTTCTAACCTGTTCCACTAATCCTCAGGTCTGTCTTTTTGCCAGTACCATCCTGATTTTTATCACAGTAGCTCTATAGTATAATTTCACGTCAGGGATTGTGATTCCCCCTGCCTTAGCCCTGTTGCCCAGAATTGTTTTTGCTATTCTTGGTCTCTTCTGGTACCAGATGAATTTCATGATTGCTTTCTCTAATTCTGTGAAGTATGCTATTGGTATTTTGATTGGAATTGCATTAAATCTGTATAGTAGTTTAGGAAGTATGGCCATTTTTACTATGTTGGTTCTTCCTACCCAAGAACATGGGATGTCTTTCCATTTTCTGACATCCCCTTCAAATTCCTTTTTTAGAGTACTATAGTTTTCACTGTAAAGATCTTTTACTTGCTTTGTTAGATTGATTCCTAAGTATTTCTTTCTTTTTTTTGTGTGCTATTGTGAAAGGTGTATCCTCCCTAATTTCTTTCTTGGTGAGTTTGTTATTCATATATAGAAATGCTATTGGTTTTTGAGTGTTGAGTTTGTATACAGCTACACAACTGAATTTGGTTATTAAATCTAGAAGTTTTTTGGTTGAGTTTTTTGGATCTTCTATGTAGAGTATCATGTCATCTGCAAATAATGCTAGTTTAATTTCTTCCTTTCCTTTCTTTATTCCTTTTATTTCTTTCTGCTGCCTAATTGCTCTGGCTAATGTTTCCAGAAGGTGATAGTGGGCAGCCTTGTCTTCTTCCTGAATTTAGAATGAAAGCTTTCAGTTTTTGACTATTTAGTATGATGTTGGCCATTGGATTATCATATATGGCTTTTATCAGATTGAAGTATAGACCCTCTATTCCTAATTTCTGTGGAGTTTTTATCAGGAAGGGTGTTGGATCTTGTCAAATGCTTTTTCTGCATCTATTGAAATGATCATGTGACTTTTGTCTTTGACTCTGTTGATATGGTGCATTACATGTATTGATTTGTGAATGTTGATCCATCCCTGCATCCCTGTGATGAATCCCACTTGGTTGTGATGTATAATGTTCTTGATAATTCATTGTATTCTGTTTGCCAGTATCTTACTGAGAATTTTTGCATATATGTTAATTAGGGAAACTGGCCTGTATTTCTCATTTTTGGTTGGATCCTTTTCTGGTTTTGGTATCAGGGTAATGCTTGCTTCCAGGAATGATTTTGGGAGTACTGCTTCCCTTTCAATTTCCTTAAAGAGTTTGAGGAGTAGTGGTATTAGATCATCTTTGAATTTCTTGTAGAATTCAGCTGTGAATCTGTCAGGACCTGGGCTTTTCTTTGTTGGTAGGTTTTTAATTACCTCTTCAATTTCAGAGGGTGATATTGGGTTGTTTAGCATGTTTATTTCTTCTTGACTCAATTTTGGTAATTCATATGTATCTAAGAATCTGTCCATTTCTTCACTGTTTTCCATCTTGTTTGCGTATAGGTTTTTGAAGTAGGTACTGACAATCCTTTGGGATCAGTTGTGACTTCCCCTTTTTCATTTTTTATTGCATGAATTTTTTTTTTTTTTTTTTTGGTGGTGCCGGGGATCGAACTCAGGCCCTTGTGCTTGCAAGGCAAGCACTCTAATCACTGAGCTAAATCCCCAGCCCTTTATTGCATGAATTTGAGTCATTTATTTCCTTTTTTTTTTTTATAAGATTGGCTAGGGGTTTGTCAATTTTATTTAATCTTTCAAAGAACCAACTCTTCAATTCATTGATTCTTTGTATTGTTTTCTTAATCTCAATTTCATTCATTTCAGTTCTGATCTTTATAATTTCCTCTCTCATACAAGCTTTGGGTTTGGTTTGTTCTTCTTTTTCTAGAAGTTTGAGGTTCAACATTAGGTTATTTATTTGAGCTCATTCTGTTTTTCTGACGTGGGAGTGCTACTTTCAATCCTTCATTTAAATCTGATGCTGTTGTCAGGATCAATCAGAAGATGATATTCTCAATCCTTTATTTACACATAGGCCAACCATTAAAAAGACACAATTTCTCATCCTTCATTTACACCTGGCCAGAAACCAAGTGAATGTTTCGATAGGACATTTACATCGTGAGGTGAGGCCAAGTGAGTTTTCAATGGGACAATGTCCAAATGCCTTATTTGAATGAGCTGAAAGTCAATCCAAGTATTTTGAATACAAAGGACCCCATTCACTTTATCCCCAGGGCAGCAGTGAGACTTCACTGACCCACTCTCACTCTGCAGAGCATCCCTCTTTTCTGCCTTCAGAAATGTATACTTTGGCTGCCTTTTCTCTGTGCCTTGTCCAGTTCTTTGTGCAGGACACCAAGAACTTGGAAAGAAGCCCTGGGACCCATCATCCAGTAACCCTACAATTACTACACTGGTGAATGTTTCTCTTTTCAGGCTGTCCATGTCTGCTTCGTATACTTAGATGCTATTGTATTGGATGCGTATACATTTATGGCATTTATATATTTTTTGATGAATTTTCTCTTGTATCATTTGTTGTGTCTTACTGTATTTGACATAAAGTCTACCTGGTCTCATATATGTACAGTCATTTTTGCTGTCTTTTGGTTACCACTGGAATAGAATATTTTGTTTTATTAGTATTTGTTTGTAGCACAAGTTTACATTCATCTTCGGAAGTGGACACATGTATACAATATACCTTGTTTCTTTTTTAATCCCCTTCCCCTTCCCACCCAATTGCCTCTTTCTGCCTCTAAATCCCCTTTCCCCATTTTCATTCTTGTTGTTGCTATTATCCTTAGCTCATATTTATGACATATAATGTTTACATACACTGAGGTTGGTAGGTTCCTGTGCATAACATATCTTAATTCTACTTACTTCTCCTTCCTCTCTTCCTCTTCCCTTCCCCTAAGTCTCCTGGAACCCTTGCCATTTGCAAGAGATCTGCCCCTTTGTTTCCTTCTATCCATCCTTTATTTTACTTTTTTTTGTACTTTGCCTTCCTCATTTGAGAAGTACCATGTGGCATTTAGGCTTGTGCATCTGATTTATTTCACACAACATTTATATTTTCCAGATGCATCTGTTTTCCTATAAATGTCTCAAATTTATCCTTCTTTATAGCTGCGTAGTATTTCATTGTGGGTAGATACCACATTTTCTTTATCCATTCATCTGTTGATGGGTATACTGGCTGCTTCAAGCATTTAGCTATTATGAATTGTGCTGCTAAAAATATTGGTATGCATTTATCACTGTAATGTGATGTCTTTAGCTCTTTGGGGAAAATACCTAAAAGGGACATAGCTGGGTCATATGGAATTTCTAATTTTAGTTCTTTTTTGAGAAATCTGCATACCAATTTCCATAAAGGTTGAACTGGTTTACACTCCCACCAACAATGTCGGAGGGTTCCTTTTTCACCATATCGATGCCAGCATTTGTTATATTTTTGATCCATTTTGATTTTAATTTAGTATGTGATGAGAAATATGGGTCCTCCTTCAGTCTTCTGCAAACAGGTATCCAGTTTTTCCAAAATCATTTGTTGAATAAGCTATCTTTTATATATTGTATGCTTTTTGCCAAAAATCAAGTACCTGAAAAAAAAAATCAAGTAGCTGAATGTGTCTGGGGATGTTTCTGTGTCCTCTGTTCTGTTCTGTTGACCCATGTATCTGTTTTTTTCCAGTACCATGCCATTTTTACTACTGTTGCTCTGTAGTATAGCTCGAAGTCAAATATTCTGAGGCTTCCCGCTTTGCAGTTGTTGACCAAGATTGCTTTTGCTATTCTGGATATCTTCTTATTCCATATGAATTTTAGGATTTTCTCTATGTTTTATAATTCTTCTATCTTTTTGTTTCATGCTGTTATTTTGTGATTGTTTTTGTACTGACATATTTTTGGTTTATGCCTTTTTTCTTTTGTTTATTTTCTGTAACTATTGTGTGATTAACATACATCTTAGAATAGTCTCTTTTAAATTAATAAAACTTCAATCCAATGCAAAAACACTATACTTTTTGCCCCCACAGTAACTTTGCTATTGACCTCACAACTTACATCTTTGTATATTACATATTCGTTAACAAATTTTATATGTATAAGTATTCTTAAAACTTTCTTTAAATTTTGGTAGTAGAATTAAAAGTGATCCATACTCAGCCATTATAGTATTCTAATATTCCACATTTTTCTACATATTTACCTTTATCAGTGAGATTTATATTTTCATATACATTCATTTTGGTGTTTTTATTTATTTTTTCCCGTGTGAAAGACTACATTTACTATTTCTTAGAAGCACTGATAGTCACAAATCCTCAGCCTGCTTGCCTGGGAAGATATTTATCTCTCCTACATTTTTGAAGGACATTTTTTCAGAATATGGTTTTCTTGTTTCGCTGTTATTTCTTTCAGCTCTCTGAATCTATCATCCCAATTGTTTCTGGCTTGTGAAGTTTCTGCTGAGCAATTGGTTGACAATCTGAAGGTGGCTTGCTTATTTGTAAGTGTAAGCTCTTGCTGCTTCCAAAATTGTCTCATTTTCTTTTATTTTTGACAATTTGATTATAAAGTTTCTTGGTTCAGGCTAATTTATGTTGTTTATTTTGTGAATTATTTGGGTTTTATGAATCTGGATTTTCACTTTTCTCTCAACAGTTGTGAATTTGAGGCAGTCATTTGTTTTTACAAGCTTTCTATTTATCTGTATCTTTATCTGAAGGCCCTGTGGTGCCAATGTTGGTTAGCTTCATGGCATGCTGTGCGTCTGTTAGGCTTTCTTCATTTTTTTAAATTCTTGTTTTTCTTAGTGCTCCTCTTACTGGATTATTTCAAGTAATATTATCTTTGAGTTCATTGATTCTGTACTCTGCTTGGCCAGGTCATTGTTGGAGCTTCCCTGTGAATTTTTCAGTGTAGTTCTTGTATTCTTTCCCTTCATAATTTGTTTGTCATTTTTATAAGTGCTTTCCTTTCATTGGTGTTCAAAATTTGGTCATTTATCATTTTTCTAATTTCATTTAGTTACTTATCTGTGTCCTTTTCTGACTCACTGACCCTATTTAAACTGGCTATATATATATATCGATATGTAACATCGATAAGTAGATAGCTAGATAGATATATATATATAAATATAGACTTTTTTTTCTTTCCAGAACTGGAGATTGAAACCAAGGCCTTCTCACCAAGTTATATCCCTGTATCAGTTAGGGTTCACTAGAAGAACAGATTTAATATAAAATATATAAAAGTTTACAAGGCAGGCTTACAGTGGCCACCTGGAATCAGTGGTAGAAGAGTACAAAATGACAGTGTGTATATCAGAGAGCAAGGGAATCCAGTCAAAGTTCCAAGGCCTGGAGCGCACTTCAGAGTCCAGTGAGAGTGTCAGAAGCCTGAAGTAACTGAAGATGAATGACCAAAGGCAATGGTGAAGATAGGAGCTCCTCCAAAAAAGATAAAGGGACACTTCCTTCTTTTTTCCTTTTTATTCCCTTTAGGCTACAGGCCAATAGGTTGGGGCCACCCATATCCGAAGTGGATCTTCCTTCCTTAGTTTGTGACCTACATGTCAGTCATCGACAGACACACAGAACTATGCTTTAATAACCCAGCAGGTGTTTCTTTTTTTTTTTTAAACCAAGAACATGTATTGGTATATTTTACATACAATGGTCACAGTCATCACATTTATTTTGTACCTATACATGATCCATCTTGGTTCTCCCCCCTCTCCCCCGCCCCTCCCCTCTGTTCTCTCCCTCCCTATTTACAGCAGGTTTATTCATCGTTTTCCATATTTTCCGTTTCCCTTTTCTTTCCTTTGTTGCCTTTCTGCTTTTCCCCTTCTTTCTTTCTAGTACTCCTCTCCTTTGTATATTATCTTCCTTTCATATAATATCTATTACACCTCTTTGTCCTTATTTACAGTTATGGTTTCTCATATCAGAGAAACAATTCGATGTGTACTCATGAGTGTCTGATTTATTTCACTTAAAAGTGTGTTCTCAAGGAACATCCATTTATATACGAATGACTCTAGTTTATCCTTTTTATGGCTGTGTAGTACTCCATTGTGTAGAAAAACCACATTTTCTTTAGCCATTCGTTGGTTGTTGGGCATTTAGGTTGTTTCCAAGACTTAGCTATTACAAATTGTGTTGCTATGAACATGGTTCTGCATACATCCGTGTGGTATGACGATTTTAATTCTGGGAAGATCCCCAGTAGGGGAATAGCTGGGTCAAATGGAACCTCCAGTTGTAGTTTTTTGAGGAATCTCCATATTGATTTCCACAGTGGCTGGACCAGTCTACATTCCCACCAACAGTGGAGGAGGGTTCCTTTTTCCCACAGCCCCGCCAGCATTTGTTATTGGTTGATTTTTCCATATACGCAGTTCTTTCTGCAGTGAGGTGGAATCTTAACATTGTTTTGATTTGCATCTCTCAGATGACTAGTGATGTTGAACATTTCTTCATATATTTATTTGCCATTTTTATTTCTTCGTCTGAGAAATGTTTATTCATTTCAGTTGCCCATTTTTGGATTGGGTCTTTAAATTTGGGAGGTTTAATTTTTTTGAGTTCTTTGTATATTCTAGATGTTAAACCTTTCTCTGATGGATAGATAGCAAAAATTTTTTCCCAGTCCTTGGGTTTTTGCCCTACTCTATTGGTGATTTCTTTTGCTATGCAAAAGCTTTTTAATAGCATGTGGTCCCAAGCACTGATTCTTTGTATTGTTTCCTGTGCAGTCTGGGTTCTGTTCATAAATTTTTTTCCTACCCCTATGTCTTCGAGGGTTCTTCCCATTCTATTCTCCAGTAAATTTAATGTTTCTGTTTTAATGTTTAGATCTTTGATCCACTTTGATTTGAGTTTAGTACATGGTGAGAGACATACATCTAGTTTTAATTTTCGACATGTGGTTAGCCAATTTTTCCAGCACCATTTGTTAAATAGGCTATCCTTCTTCCAGTGAGGGTGCTTGGCTTCTTTGTCAAAGGAGGATGGTGTGCAGAGGAGAGGAGTACTAGAAAGAAAGAAGTGGAAAAGCAGAAAGGCAATAGGGGAAAGAAAGGGGAAAGGGAAAATAGGGAAAATGATGAATAAACCTGCTGTAAATAGGGAGGGAGGGAGCAGAGGGGAGGGGCGAGGGAGAGGGGGGAGAACCAAGATGTATCATGTATAGGTACAGAATAAATGTAATGAATCTGACCAATGTATGTAGAATGTACCAATACATGTTCTTGGTTTAAAAGAAATAAATAAATAAATAAAAAGAAAGAAAAGACAGTTT
The DNA here is from genome assembly GCA_004026905.1 of Hystrix cristata. NCBI lineage: Eukaryota > Metazoa > Chordata > Mammalia > Rodentia > Hystricidae > Hystrix > Hystrix cristata. The sequence continues at coordinate 20,281 of PVJO010026507.1, forward strand.
CGGGCTTTAACTGAGCATGAAGGAAACAGCTCCGTGATGAAAGTTTGCAGGGGGATCCAATGGGGATAGATACGTTGTCCTCAAACAGTTCTATGATATTCTTCAGCAGTAAAATCACGATATTCACCTAGATATAGAATGGAAATATTTTGAAAGAATCTGTTTAACTTAGGATAGAATTGACAGGTATTATAAGCGGTCGAAAAGAGATATCCAGAGAACAGACATAGAAATATTTATTATGAAAATTTAAGTAACTTTATAAATGGAAGCAAACTGGTATTTCTTACACCACACTGAGGGATACTCACGGACCTGCGCTGCACAGGGGACCCCACATTTCTTTCCATGACCAATGGCTTACAAAGGTGTCTAAGGGACTCGAAGACCATGCAAGGCTGGGATCAGAGGACCGGAGCTGGTGTGCTGAAGATGAGGCAATGATTTCACTGAGGCAGAAGTTTTTGCTAGAATGTTGAAGTCTAGAAGGAAGTTAGAGTTCCCTCCCCACATCTCCCAAGTTACCAAGACAAGCAGGTTCATATCATGGACATTGCTAAACTGAGGCTAGACCACAGCCCAGGGGACCCCAGTGACATCACAAAGCCCAGGTTGTCACAAAGGCAGCTCGTGACCTATGAGAAGCACAGAGAGACAAGTGGCTGGGCACGAGCACTGTTACTTTGAGAGCCTCAGGCCAGAAGAAAATCAAGCTGAGACAACGGAAGGCAAA